>JAAIIK010000127.1:764571-786854 GCA_014706435.1 Silurus glanis
TGTGTGTGTGTGTGTGTGTGTGTGTGTGTGTGTGTGTGTGTGTGTGTTTGAGACATTAGACAAGTAGAAATGCACTATTAATAGAAAAGCTGATGCAGTGTGCTGCATCACCCGCATTATTTTCCTAACCAGATCACTGCCAGTGTTCAACAAACTTCTTAGTAGAGTTTATTTTTTAAGAGCCAAAGTAGTACTTTCAAGAAAAAAAAAGGAAAAAATATCACACCTGCTGAGCAAAGAATAAGCTTGAAGGAAAGCAGCAGCAGAAAATCTGGTGTATTTTGTGTGTAAATGTTGTTGTTTTTTCAGTCTTTGTCCTATTGTGTGTATGTTTGTAAAAGAGACAAAGCGATTCAGGTGGAACTCAGCTCATTTTCACAACTTAAATCAAATTATTATTATCATTTTTTTTTTTTTTACATGATTTCTTTGATTTTGTATTTTTATTAGCACACATTTAGGAACCTTATTTTACACTTCAATAGAGTGTACTGTATTTTCTGGATTGTATAACCTCGATGGAAATCATGACATTCCTGAGAAGCAGTTTGCTAGCACTCTGTTGGGCAATGGTGCTAAATGAAATAACTGAGCACTTTACTGAAAAAAATGCACTGCTACATGTAACAAAATAAAGATAGTGCCAAATACATGACACGTTTCTGTTCCTGGTATCATGTATCTGTATGTCGTAACCGAAGGAATGATACATATCAAACCAGTCACCATCGTTTGCATGGTGGTAATTTAGAATCAAAAACCTCACAGGTGTGCTATTAAAATTCATTATGATGCTGTGATTGGACAAATGTTCTATTTATAGGGAGGTTTATATTGTGGGAAGTGCATGACATTCGAGAGAGACACTAGCATGACAGAGATTTATCATCCATAAAGTACAGTATATATTGGTTTTTTTTTAATAGACAAATATAAGCTTAGTGAAAAAGTGTTTTTTCTTTTCTTTTCTTTTTTTTTTCTTTTCTTTTCTTTTTTTAATTATAATAATAATCCCCAAACTTCTAAGGTTGCCGGTGCTGTTCTAATCTATATTGCATGTTTTATCATGTAACTTTTGTGCAGTCCTGAACCTAAATGGGACAGATTTCAAATTGGAAGCACTACTTGCTGTAGGCAGCCTAGCTCTTTGAAAACCTACTGCCATTAGCCTACTGGAAAACTTCAGCTATAGGAATAAACATTTTTTTAAAGACATTGTAGGTAGTAGGGGATGGGTTTAAAAGGAATAGTTAAGAAATTCTCACTCCTAGTACCATTCAACAGCTAAGACATCTTTCATATTCAGTGTTCTTTGTTTAAAATTAAATATTACGTTTTAGAAAACTATACAATACATTTTTAGTAAACTTAATTTTAATGATAAGTTAATTATATTGTTTACTGGTAAACAATGGTACTGGTCAAGCCAAATTTTGCAGTGTACCCAAATTGTTCCAAAAGGGGGAAAAGGTGATTTTGGTTTCCACTGTAATTTGTAGCATTCAGCTACATTGTGGAATTTATGTGTAGATAGCAGTTATATTGCAATGAAGCTTAGTACACCTAGAAGATGTGTATTATTTATTAGCTGAATTAGCCTTTAGCTCATACTTGGCTGCTCTACTACATTTGGTGTTTGGAAAGTTTCCACTTTGACGTGAACAAATGTTTGGCTGTATTACTTATTTTTATTTTGTGGCAGTGGACCATTTCATATAAGCAATATAAGCAAGAAAAGGTTGTGAATCCTGTAAGGTAAATGAGAACGAGGTAACCCATTCACACCGGTGTACAGCTGTAATCACACACTCAGGGTGTCTGGAGTATCTGTAACATTGCAGTAACATTTTGTCCTCCATATTCTGACTAGAATTGTCAGGCAGGAAGGGTGAGAGACATCAGGCGTGAGAATCTCTGGCAGAAATCTCTTGCTTTTTATCCTTCTTGTGCATAACGAGCTGTGACAAGTACGACCTTTGGCGTACATGGAGTGAGGGATAAGCGTGTTAAGGACAAATCCAGACTGAAGTCAAAGTGATGGCATGGTACGGAAGAGCAGTCACTAAGATTTGAAGTTAAAAAACATTTTGAAGTAAATTGAGGCCAAAAGTTGACGAGCAGATAGGCTCGATGTTTCACAACTCCATGCAAGTTCACATACTAATCTCACATTTTCTGTGTTAGGTTAGGGTATCATCATTTCAATTCAAGTTTCTTAGAAAATTTTTAGATAACCTTAAATAAGTGTTAGTGCAGCTTTTATTTACTACATCAGATTTGCAGTGGGTCAGACGTCCAAATAGACTTTGTTACTGTTTGGTGTCTATACATTTAATTGCTAGAACCTGAATCACATCTTGTCACATCCTCCCACAAGCTGCTCCGAATCCTGCTCAGAAATTCTTTGTCAATTCAGTCCACAGATTTTCTCTGGGATTTGGGTCAGAGCTTTGAGATGGTCCAATACACCAATACTTTACATATTTCACTTTTAAGCCATTTTGTTGGCTGGAAGACCCAGCTGTGACCAATTTTAACACGCTAGCTGATATCTTGAGGTGTTGTTTTAGCATTTTATGAGGACATCTGGGTTTTTTTTTTGTTGTTTTTTTTGCACCAGTTGACAACAACACATCATTACAATATAATGTTGCCACCCTCATTATTCACAGTTAGGATATCATCTTTACTTTAAAAGTCTCAACCTTTTTTCTCTGTACATAGCACTGATCCTTTCAGCCAAAAAGTAGTCTTGGATTTGGAAATTGTTTGTTAGGCAACAGTCACTCAGGCCATGTTAATATAATGTATATGATGCCCTTAAGGCGGAACTGGACTTCTGAAGGTCCATATGTTTTTAGTTAAAAAGCTGGAAACCTGTTGGACAGAACTGTATTATTTAAAAATGGTCACTCTTTATAGACAGCACTCTTTCAGGGGTCTGATAAAAAGCCAAATTGCTTTTTCTTAGAGTGTGGCAGGTGTCACTCTAAAGTAATGCAATTATTTAACAGATACCAACTGTACACTGGGAGTTCATAACACATGCCTAAACATTTAGGGAATTAAGAATGGATAAATATTTTACAAAAAGCAAAGTACTTCAGGTTATTAATTATTTTGTCGTACTCCTCAACTATCCATATCCAACACCTTGGTGTGTCCTCAGTGAAGTGTTTGGCCATACACTGTTAGCCATAGACTTCATGCTTCATGGAGTATTTTGAATACTGTACAAATTTAGTGGCTTGTAACTATCATATTATGAAGCATCATTAACATGACTTTCCATAATTGACAAGTTTGGATTGTTAAATATGAGCCAGTCCTCATGTTTGTGTTGCATTTCTTTGCAAATTAATACACAAGGCTGTTTGCTTTAGAATATGCCATTGTGAACAATCTGACATATGATTGTTTGAAACCTCATTATAAACAATTTTACTTACTATAAATACAAACCTTATAATTAAGCCTCATAGTTACACAACAATTATTGATCTAGCCAAAAGATGATGGTTGTAATATTGTTCTAACAATTATCCACAAAAGGACTATTGTTACAAATGAAATCAGAACAGAAACAGAAAACAGAATTGATTTTAGAAAAATAATCAGATTATATTGAATGTAACACCAATTTCTACAACAATGCTGAAAAGAATCTTGTTTAATAAATAGTTAAATTAATAATTAATATTATTTAGGGAAATTGTGCTGCCTCACAAAGTAACAAAAAGCTTTCATTGCTAAGAAACCTAACAGCCAAAGATGAGGGTATTCCATGACTAAAATGTAAAATGATTCCTATGATTGATATATATATATATATATATATATATATATATATATATATATATATATATATATACACACACACAACCAATTCGTGAAGTCTGGAGTAAAGAAAGTGCAATCCATATGTTCTCTTATGTTCTCAATCTAATACTCAAAATAGTGAGGCAGCTAACGTGAGCTCAGATTTGTTTGTTGGGCTTATTTATTTATTTATTTCTGTATTTATCTATTTATTTCTGTATTTATTTATTTATTTCTGTATTTATTTGACTTATTTGTATGAAAGAGTTTTAACTTAAAATGTTTAAATTAAAAGTTAAAAACTTATGTGGTGACCTTTCTGAGAATTAACTCAGCCAGCATTTTAACAGGTGTCTGTGTGTCACATATCAGAGAAATTTAACAGGAGGATTATAAATAATAACTATAATACTGATGGACATGGCATTGGCCATGCTGCAGAATGTACGTGTGTGTGCGTGTGTCTGTGCGTGTGTGTGTGTGTGTGTGTGTGTGTGTGTGTGTACAGATTAAGTAGTGTTAATGTTGTGTGTTTGGATAATAAATCCCACCCTCTAATACTTTCCTTGATTATAAGTACAGTGTAATGTGCACAATATAATTTCACATGTTGATTTATTTTGGCATAAATGTACAGTGTACATACATATAAATGTGTATATAAAAAGATGAAACAAACAAAAGGCCTTTTTGTCTTTGTTCATTTTTATTGTGTGTGTTTGCGTGGGTTTAAGGCAAGAGGGAATTAAAAAAAAAAGGTCTCAGAATCTTGACGCAGTTTGTTTTGTGTATATTTTGACACAAATTAACTCAGGTCCCCTTAAAGTGACACACTAGCAAATCATACTCAAAATGGAACCCATTTTTATCTGGCACCTAATGTCCATTCATTATAGTTCCTGATAGGCACTTAAATGCAGAACTGTTCAAACTGTGGTCCTAAGCTATTATAGTAGACTGTTTATATTAACTACAGTCCAAATCCATCCTCATAGTTCTTGGGTCACTTAGCAACTTCCTGGATCTTTAGGCTCTTCATGTGGAACCATCCCCAGCTGCACAGAGAGGCCTCCAATTGAAGAGAACTCTATCCAGAGGTAGGGTGTCAGGACAAATCGTGAAGATCTGAAGAGAAGAAAGGGACAGGAACACTGGTCACTGGTACCTCAGGAGCATGTTTAACTCAACAGTGAGAGAAAGCGAGAGAGAGAAGGAGAGTAAAGGGGTGACAAGGAGAGAGAAATAAGGATTGTTAAGTATTCCTATTTGTACATAAATATTTAAAGACAATGTACAGTGTGATCAGGGTGTAAGTAGGGACTCCAGCAAGAATAGATATGGCAGCATAAATAAAAGGGAAAACCAAAAAGTAATAAAGCCATGAGGGATCTTTGAAATAAAAGATGGCCCATCACTCCACCATTAACAAACTTGAGTAAACATGCGAGAGAGGGGGTGACAACAGACTTTGAGTCCCAAACACTAATTGGTTTTGAAAAATAGCCTGCATCTTTTGATTGAAGTAGGCAATGTGGATCATAATGAAACAAAAGTTAATGCAGATATTGTGGCTCAAGGCCATTTAATGCTTCATATGTCAGTAGTAGTATTTTGCAATCAATGCAAGATTTTATTGGGAGTGTTTTGATGTGGTCATATTTCTAGTTCTGGTAAGGTCTCTTGCTGCTGCATTCTGGACTAACTGAAACTTACTTTTGCACCTACTAGAATGTAATCTAGAAGCATGAACTAATTTTTCTGCTTCCCATGACATCATATTTCTTATTTTAGCAGTATTCGTAAGATGAAAGAAGGCTATTCAGGTAATGTTACCCACATAAGCCTCAAAGGAAATCTAGAGTCAATCACCACACCAAGGGTTTTTTTTTAGCTGTACATGCTGAGACAGAAACACTATCCAGATATGCTATGTAATCTGAAAGTTTACTTTCTGCACTAGGACTACATAGCTGCATGTGGTCCTAGTAAAAATACTTCTGTCATCAGAATTAAGTAAAAGGAAGTTTACAGGTCTTATGTTCTTTAAACGTTCCTCAATATTGTCAAGCTTCAGTCTCTCATCTAGCTTTGCTGAGACATACAACTGTGTATTGTTAGCATACACAGCAATGTGACAATAGAAGCTAATACCATGTTTATGTATAGCTTCACTCAGAGGAAGCATATATAAAGAAAAAAGCAGTGAGCCTAAGACAGATCCATGTGTAACACCAAACTATACCTCAGTGCGTGTAGAGATCTCACTATTTACATTAACAAACTGATAACAATCAGTCAAATAAGCATTGAGCCAGGAGAGAGCTGTGTCCTTATTTCCAACGACAACATCTAGCCTAACAAGGAGAATATTATGATCAGTAGTGTCAAAAGCTGCACTAAGGTCAAGCAACACAAGAGCTTGTGGATGTAGCGACAACATTAGCGAATCTCAAGGGCAGAGTGGCATAGTCAGCAGAGATCTAAGGCAGAGCGAAGGCCTCTGCAAAGATTACCTCTGCGTTGTTTGGAGGTGGAACGATGACCTCTGTGGAGATCTGAGGTGGAGCGACATCATCAGCTGGACTCAGAGGCAGGACAACGTCATCAGCAGAGATTTGAGGTGGAGCGGCATCGTTAGCGGAGATCCGAGCGGCGATGCCCTCTGCGAGGATCACCCTCTGTGGAGCTTAAAGGCGGAGCAAAATTGTCATCAGAGGTCTGAGGCCAAGTTATGTTGTCAGCAAAGCTCAGGGGTGGAACAGCATCGTCAGCGTAGTTAGGGGGCAGAGTGACATCAGTGGAGGTCCGAGGCGGAACGATGCACTTTGCGAACCAGGGTGGAGCAACACCCTCTGCAGAGAACTGGGGCAGAGCGACACAATGTGGGGGCTTGGGGCGGAGTGACATCGTCAGTGGGGCTCGGGGCGGAGTGACATCGTCAACTGGGTTTGGGGTGGAGCTACATTGATAGTGCATGTCTGAGGCAGAACTACGCCCTTTAATTGTCTGTGGAGTTCTGTAGCTCTGAGTTCAGAAAATACCCTCTGCAGAGCTTGGGGGTTAAACAGCAGCCTCCTCAGGGCAGTGCGATGAAGCCAGCAGAAATCTGAGGTGGAGTGATGTCCTCAGTGGAGATCTGAGGTGGAGCAACACCCTCTGTGAAGATCTCCCTCTGCAGAGCTTGGAGGTGGAACAAAGCCCTCTGTGAAAATCTGAGGCGGAGTGACGGCCTCTGTGGAGATCTGAAGTGAAACATCATCAGCAGGGCTTGGGGACAGGGCGACGTCATCAGTGGGGGTCTGAGGCGGAACAACAACCTTTGATCTTCAGCAGAGGTTGGCGGCAGAGTGTCATAGTCAGCGGAGATCTGAGGCAGCACGATGCCCTCTGTGGGGATCACCCTCTACGGAGCTTGAAGGCGGAGTGAAAACCTTTGCGGAGGTCTGAGGTAAAACAACATTGTCAGCAAATCATGGGGGTGGAATCCTCAGTAAAGCTAGTGGGCGGAGTGACGACGTCAGTGGAGGTCTGAGGCAAAGAGATGCGCTCTTCAGAGATTACTCTCTGTGACGTTGTCGGCGGGGACAGGGGGCTTGGCGATGCCCTCTGTGGAGGTCTGAGTCGGAGCGGCGTCATCAGCAAAGCGACATTATCAGTAAGGCTCAGGGGTGGAGCCTGCAGTTCCCTCTGTACAATATCTCAATGGGAATAACCCTTATAATAGAAAAATAGAATTAGTACACTTCTGCTTTAGGAAGGTAATTAATAGAAAGTGCTCTAACTAGCATTTGATTACACAAAAATCTACACTTCCCAAATGTGCATACTGATACTAAAAAACAAGAAGACTAAACGGATACCCAGTCACCATAGCAGTACTCTGACCAGTTCTATGTAGCATCTTCAAACCAAACAATCCTTATAGATGATGATAAAAATGTTTATCCAATATTAAAATTTTAAGATTAAACTAAAATTAGAAGAGCTTGGTACTGGAGAATAATCCAAAAGAAGGTCATATTGTAACCCTGGAATAAGAAATGTTTAGGATTTTGTTAGTTTTTTCAATGTTTTTCATATTAATTTTCTAACATCTGGGCTATTAGACTGGCTAGTGCCTGCATTTTTTTCCCTCTGTTGCCTATGTGATCTGATAAATTAACAGAATAAAATACTTTCTACGTGTGTGACGCAGAGGTGGGTGGTGTAGCAGGGATTGAGAATAAGTAGCGCATCCTGTAATCACAGTTGAAGGCATGTGAAAGTTTGTCACAGCATCATCGTTATCAAGATATACACACCTGAAAGCTTTTGGAACAACAAATTGGAAGTAGGGATTTTTTTGACATTAGACAAGAGATAAAATAAAGCTGATGACTGCTGTATCATCAGCCCAATGATACTCTTCAGTCTGCAACTATGAATTAAAGAAATATAATTAAAACTGTAAAATCTGCTTTTACTGTTTTGTTCATCCCCCTAATGTAGCTTAACTACTTGGCTTGCTGCTTAGTTACATTACTTGTACATACATTGCGCTGAAAGCAATTCTGTAATATTTCGGACAAGATTTGTTACAAGATTCGTGCCTTTTATTTTAAACAAATGTGACACTGATATGATATTGGCCCGTTATTATAAATATTTAAAAGAATAAATATCCAAAAGAAGTTGGGAGGGAGCAGTCTAAGTGCACTTTCACGCAAGTGGCTTAGTGAGAGGGGAAAAAAAGACATAAGCATGTGACACAGCATTTCCACAGAGACAGATGGTGTAGAGGTCAGAATGTTCACACAGCACGATTTCTGCTATTTAAAGCCACGTCTCACCTGCAAGCCAGGTATCACACATTAAACCCCACTGAGGAGAGGAATTAAAAGTAGATTTTTCTGTGTATAGGTGTTAAGAATATTTCATCACTTAAGGTTATATCTTGAATTTATTCTTACTACAGTATGATCACAATTGGTTACTTACACAGCAAAAGGAAGATCAGTGTAGTTCTATAATCATGGGTTATACTGGGATTCATGAATTTCAGACACTCACAATACCTATGCATACCAATATTTTTGATTTCCTAATTATGGTATGGCATCAAAATCAAATAAATTATTATGTTATTTGTTCATGATTAAACATTGGTTAATATTCAGATGTATGGTACCAAATATATGTATAAATATATGTAACAAAATGATTGTAAATTGTTGGCATTTAAATCTTTTAAAACTGAATTTAATTGGCTTTGACTGAATGGATAAATGTATAATATTATTTTCTACACCCCAGTAAGCATATTTCGCACATCTATACTGCTGAAAACACTGGCCTGTCAACAGTGTTGTACCGCTCTCTGGTGGACGTTCCACACTATTGCAAGTTCAGTACAAAGACAACTAAATAGAAAGACAAGATTACATTTTTTTTGTTTATTAAGTAAACAAAGAGTTATTACAATGCTAGCCATTTAACAGGAGGCATGTGCTTTATATTCAGTAAGGGAGAGCATGTGTACAAGTACAATTGATTGTAGAATGAAATCATATCGTCAATATTTTAAAATTGTTTTATGCAAACACTGGGATGCATTAAACAGACATTTTAGTAAAGTTGAGTGTAATTAATGTGATAACACAGGAGCAAAGGAGCTAAAGGTGACCGGACAATTACCTCAAATGCTGTTTCATAGACAAGTGTGCACAATCCTTTTGTTTTGTTCTTTACCGATGAAGCAATTAAAATATTTGGAGTTGAAGTGTGGCATTCACATTTGGAAGCTGATGCTGTGAACTCATGCAGTCAAAGGAACTCTGAACATAATTGAAGCAGGCCATCATTAGGCTTTAAAAACAAAACAAATAAATCAGAGAGAAAGCACGAACATTAAGAGTGGCCAAAACAATAGTTTACTACATTTCAAGTAAAGAAAGCCCTGGATGTCCATTGAAGACAACAGTGGTGGAAGATCACAGCATCCTTTCTATGGTAAAAAAAAAGAAACCAAAATACAATATTTTACAACATCCAAAGTGAAAAACTTTTTCCAGAAGGTAGGCAAGTCATTGTCATCTAATCCACAAATAAAAAAAAAAAGACATCATGAAAGCAAATACACAGGGTTCACCACAAGGTGCAAAACCTTCATAAACCTCAAGAATAGGCCAGATATGACATTGCCAAAAATATCTTAAAAACAAAAAAAATAAACAGACCATCTCTGGAAAAGAAGTCTTTGGACAGGAAAAAAAAGTAAGATCAATCTTAATCAAAATGACAGGAAGAGAAATGTGTCTCAGCAAAGCGAGATGAGAGTCATCAGCTTAATAATGTTGAGGACACTAGACAGTGGATGCTTGTTAACTGATAGACAGAAGTACTTTATCTAGGACCACATTTAGCTCATAGTAAGCTTTCTGATTGCATATTATCTCTGGATGGTCTTTCTGTCTCATCATGTGCAGCAGTAAGAAAGTGTGATTATTGACTCTAGTCTTTCCTTTGAGGTACATGTGGACAAACAGGATAGCCTTTCTTTTATCTCAGAAATATTGCTAAAATAAATATGATGTAATTTCAGGATGCAGAAAAACACCACTGGTGTTTATTAATAATGTGACAAAAGACAGAAAAAAATAGATGAATTCGAAAGTGTATAAGGATACACTGTCTGGTCAAATGCAGCAAAGTTGTTTGGAAGTTGCTTCACAGTACAGATGGACAATGACCCAAAACATGGCTTTGATGAATTGATAAATGTATAATTGTATTTTGCAATTTTACACCTCAGTAAGCACATTTCTCACATCTATACTGCTGCATGCATTAAACACTGGCCTTCTGTTAGCAACGCTATAGCACCCCATACGGAAATCTGATATATAGCAATATATGCAAAGCACATATTTTGCATACATGTTCTTGTTTGGATTTCACAGTTAAACAAATATATGTCTGATACTTGTACATATATGCCACATATATTAAAAAAAAATATTACAAAAATTGCTATGTTTATACAGTATATGTAACAAATTTACATTAAATACTACAATAAATAAACATATATATGACACATTCGTGCATATAGAATACATTTAAAATATGGGTAAAGGATGTTTATCTTTGTACTATATATAAAATGCACTTTGTGCTTGTGTAATACATAAAATGTACTCTTTTCATCTTTCATCTTATTACTTACTTTATATATCTACCTTAAATTTGCTTAATTTTATTAAATAAATGGTCAAAACATGTTTCATATTCAAACATTTATTGTTGGTTAACAATTACTTCCAGAGTAAAAAAAAAACGAGCAAGCGTAGGGCATAAAGTGCAGGGCATTTAATTTAACAGCACTTAAATTAAAGCAATTGTTCAAAACCTGTGTGCCAACAAGTAACAGGGATCAACAAGGAACCAAATCTAACATTGAACATAATGTAACAAAACTGTAACATTGCTGATCTGGAACTTGAAACACTACATTTAAGTGATTGTCCCAAACTGAAGTCAATAATGTCACTCCCAAAACTCACATCTAAGTAAAAAAAGAGAGAGAGAACAAGAGACATTAACGTATATAAAGTCTCTAGGTTACGTATGTAACCCTAGTTCCCTGAGGGAACAAGATGCTGCGTCGAAACGCTTTGGGAACGTGGCCAGGTTGTCCACACTCTGAAATAATGTGTGTAATCAGTGAAAATTAGACGCGGGCCATCACGGGTGGGGTGATGTCATGACCAGGACGTATAAAACGCACATGGAGTGATGCTGGCGCCAGTTTCTGTAAAAGAGAAGGAAGCTTTGCAGGGACGCCAGCAGTGTGGCCTAGAGACGCAGCATCTCATTTCCTCAGGGAACTAGGGTTGCATACGTAACCTAGAGATGTTACCTTTCAGGAATTCGAGCTGCGTCGGAACGCTTTGGGAATGAGTGTCCAATCATGCCAGACTGACCAGACCCTGACTAGTGTGTATGAGCACAGCTAGGTCGAAGGACAGAGGGGCCAGGAGTGGCACTGTGGTCTATGTTGTAAAACCGGACAAAGGTCAACGGGGTGGACCAGCCCGAAGCGTTGCAGATGTCATGGAGGAGTACTCCAGAGGACCAAGCCTTAGAAGCTGCCACACTCCGGGTCGAGTGAGCTCTGACCCCGAATGGAGCTGGGAGACCAGAGGACTCATAAGAGGATGCGATGGCATCAATGATCCATCTGCTCAGGGTCTGCCCTCAGTCGTGGGGGATGTAACCTGTTCTAGGGTACAAAAAGTATACTTGGAGAGCCTCCAGAAGGAGCGGGCCACAGGAAGGGCCTGCAGATCTCCAAATCTCTTGAGAGAGCAAATGGCCAACAAGAACACGGTCTTCGATGGAGAGGTGCCTCCAAGATGCCTTGAACAGAGGCTCGAAGCCCCCAACACGACGGACAGGTCCCAACCAGGCACTCTAAGTCACACCGGGGTGCTTAGGCTCTGGGTGCCATTAAGAAAACGTGTCATGAGAGGGTCTCTGCCCAGAAAGCACCTGGACTACAGAAAAGGGAATTATGCAAAGATGCTGTTTGTGGACTACAGTTCAGCATTCAACACCATAATTCCCTCCACGCTAACATCTAAGTTGGAGGACCTGGGACTCAGCCTGCCGCTGTGTCAATGGATCTCTAACTTCCTGACAGACAGACCACAAGCCGTACAGGTGGGCAAACACACCTCATCCACCCTCACTCTCAAGTCAAGTCAAGTCAAGTGTATTTATATAGCGCTTTTCACAACAGACATTGTCTCAAAGCAGCTTTACAGAAATCAACAGTCAAGGTGAATGGTGTGCATTTATCCCTGATGAGCAAGCCATGGCGACTGTGGCAAGGAAAAACTCCCTTAGATGTTAGCACTGGAGCTCACCAGGGTTGTGTTCTGAGACCCCTGCTGTACTCACTGTACACATATAACTGTGTGGCCACTTCCAACTCCACCACCATCATCAAGTTTGCTGATGACACTGTTGTGGTGGACCTGATCTCCAACAACGACGAGACGGCCTACCTACAGGAGGTTAAAAACCTCCCTGTTCCCGGCACAGTCGCGGCATCTGCCTTGGATCCTAGACCCAAATCCCTGAAAACCCTGGAGTTTTTAAAGGTGAATATGTGGAATATTCTGCAATAGCTGGGTCTCTAACCTGATCTCTAATACACTGAGCATGCATTTAACTCGCTGAATTCATAAGGAGCCACAAACACTCAACAACTGGAGATACCTTGCAATGAATCACAAAGTAGGAAACAGACTAAAGTCAAAATATTGCCTGCAAAGGCATAAATAAAAATTAATTCATTGTTGTCATTTAATTTGGTCCCTTACGAGGGAAATATCAAGGTCCGTGACGTCGGAGTGACGTGGGGCCGCCTTCCCGTGGGCTCACCACCTGCAGGAGGGACCGTAAGGGACGGTGCTGTGAGGATTGGGCAGCAGTCGAAGGCGGGGGCCTGCTTAGACTGCTGCCCCCGCGACCCGATTTACGGATAAGCGGGAGAAAATGAATGAATGAAGGATGAATGTTGTCATTTATTGTTGCCATTGCATTTGAGCAACTAAAAATATAGGAACTGTTTATAAAAAAAGTAGCAAATCCTAAACGTTTCACATATTATAGTCTTGAAAATTATGTCACTGTCCAAAGACCTAAATGGAAGCCTGTTTGGAGGAGCATAAAGATACCCTGCTGAGCATAGTCACAGCAACAAAAAACACATTTTATTCTCCTTTAAAAAGCCTGACTTTTACCCTGTGTCTAATTTTGCAAATATTTGAAGAAATTATTATTTTGGATTTTATATGTGTGAGATAGCAGATCACAGCAAGAATGAGGAATTAGCGTACTGTCCCCAGTGTCTCTTGGCTCATGGGCATAAAATAAAATTTGCTGAGTATATCTCTCGCACTGAGCAAGTCACTCCATGAATGTAATACTTATGTTTGTTTTACCTTACACAGATGTATTTTGTAAGGGAAATTGTGTTTTTAATGAACTTTGTTGCTGTCTATCTAGTGTCACGGATAGACCAGGCGTAGGAACCGGGAGTACAACAGAATGTCTTTATTGATTCTAAACATGTAAACACGGACTACAGTGGTATAATGATAGCATGGAAGGAGAGCCTCCTAAATTATAGAAAATCTTTTAGTGCTGCTAGATCAGCATATTTCTCCACCCTCATCGAAAATAACAAGCATAATCCTAGATTTTTATTCAGCACGGTAGCAAAATTAACAGGAAATAAAAGCACTGCACTAACATGCACACCATCATTAGGTAGTAATGATTTCATGAACTTTTTTAATAATTCAATTCAATTCATTTTTATTTGTATAGCGCTTTTAACAATGAACATTGTCTCAAAGAAGCTTTACACAGATAATGCGGTGATTAAAAATGAATATGTTCTTTATGAGTAAGTTTGTCCCTGATGAGCAAGCCGGTGGCGACTGTGGCAAGGAAAAACTCCCCGAGATGGCATAAGGAAGAAACCTTGAGAGGAACCAGACTCAAGAGGGAACCCATCCTCATCTGGGTTACACCGAATGTCCATTTGTAGCAGGTATACAATGTTGCGGGGTACAGTGATGATGATCAGAAGCGAACTGTATTCCTGAGTCAGTGTAGGAGACTGTTGACATCAACTACAGTCCAATCCATCCTCAAAGCTCCCGTTCTTGCTCCGGAATTTCATGGAACCACCCAAGGCGTTGATGAGAAACCGTCCCCAGCTGCACAGAGTGGCCTTCATTCGAAGAGAACACTATCCAGAGGCAGGCCTGGACGAAGTGGGGAGATCCACGGAGGGGAGAGGGGCAGCAACAGTGGTCACTGGAGCCTCAGGAGCATGTTTAACTCGACCGAGAGAGAGAGAGAGCGAGAGAGAGAGAGAGAGAGAGAGAGAGAGAGAGAGAGAGAGAAGAGGGTGACAGGAAGAGAAGGATATGGATTATTAAGTGTACCTATTGTTGTATGAGAGTTAAAGTCACTGTGCAGTTTGGACTCCGGCAAGACTCGCTATGGCAGCATAACTAAAAGGGAGAACCAGAAGGCAACACAGACATGAGGGATCTCTGGGATAAGAGACGGCCCACCACACCACCATCAACAAACCTGAGTGAACGCGTGAATGTGAGGGGACGACAGCATACAAATATCCCAGTTCACTAAACACTCTATATCAATGTTCCCTCCAGATCTGAGCCTTTACCTGAGAAAAAAATCTACTGATTAAAGGCTTGACTGAATAAATACGTTTTCAACCTCGACTTGAACACTGAGACTGTGTCTGAGTCCCGAACACTGATTGGAAGGCTGTTCCATAACTGTGGGGCTTTATAAGAGAAAGATCCGCCCCCTGCTGTAGTCTTCATTATTTGAGGAACCAACAGATAGCCAGCACCTTTTGATCTAAGTAGGCGTGGAGGATCATACTGGTACAGAAGTTCACTCAGATACTGCGGTGCGAGACCGTTAAGTGCTTTATACGTCAGTAGTAGTATTTTATAATCAATGCGAGATTTGATTGGGAGCCAGTGTAGACTGATTAATACAGGGGTGATGTGGTCATATTTCCTAGATCTAGTGAGGACTCTTGTTGCTGCATTCTGAACCAACTGAAGCTTATTTATGCACTTACTCGCACACCCAGACAGTAAAGCGTTACAGTAGTCTAATCTAGAAGTAACAAAAGCATGAACTAGTTTTTCTGCATCCTGTAACGACATCATATTTCTAATTTTAACAATATTTCTAAGGTGAAAGAAGGCGATCCTGGTAATATTATTCACGTGAGCCTCAAAGGAAAGACTAGGGTCAATAATAACACCAAGGTCTTTGACAGCCGTACACGCTGAAACAGAAACACCATCCAGAGATGCTACGTAATCGAAGAGTTTGCTTCTAGCTTCATGTGGTCCTAGTAAAATTACTTCCGTCTTGTCTGAGTTGAGCAGAAGAAAGTTATCGAGCATCCACTGTCTAATGTCCTTTACACACTCCTCAACATTGTTAAGCTGATCTCTCTCATCTGGCTTTGCTGAAATATACAGCTGTGTATCATCAGCATAGCAATGGAATCTAATACCATGTTTATGAATAATCAGTCAAATAAGACCTGAGCCAAGAGAGAGTTGTTCCCTTTATTCCAACAACGTTCTCAAGTCTAGCAAGTAGTATAGTGTGATCAATGGTGTCAAAAGCTGCACTAAGGTCGAGCAAAACAAGTAAGGAGACAAAACCCTGATCAGAGGCCAATAACAGGTCATTTACCACCTTAACTAGCGCCGTCTCTGTGCTATGATGAGGCCGAAATCCTGACTGATACATTTCAAAAATGTTATTCATAAGTAGGTGTGAGCATAACTGCTGTGCTACAACCTTTTCTAAAATTTTGGATATAAAGGGGAGATTTGATATTGGTCTGTAGTTGGACAGCTGACATGGGTCAAGGTCAGGTTTCTTAATTAGGGGGTGGATAACTGCCAGTTTGAAGGATTTTGGTACAAAACCAGTGCTAATGGAAGAGTTTATTATTTTTAAAACAGGTTCAATTACCTCTGGAATTATCTGTTTAAAGAAACTTGTAGGCAAGGGATCGAGAATGCAGGTTGATGATTTTGATGAGGAAATTAATGAAATTAAGTCATTCTCATGAATAGGAGTAAAACTTTGTAATTGATTGTCTGTTATAATTACACTGCTGTCTACAGGGTTACTTGTAAAATAATTTGGATTTATATTAACCGTCTGGATTTTTTGCCTGATGTTTTCAATTTTATTATTAAAAAAGTTCATGAAATCATTACTACCTAATGATGGTGTGCATATGAGTGCAGTGCTTTTATTCCCTGTTAATTTTGCTACCGTGCTGAATAGAAATCTAGGATTATGCTTGTTATTTTCTATGAGGGTGGAGAAATATGCTGATCTAGCAGCACTAAGAGATTTTCTATAAATTAGGAGGCTCTCCTTCCATGCTATTTGAAATACTGTTAATTTTGTTTGACGCCATTTACGTTCTAATTTTCGAGTGGTCTGTTTTAAGGTGCGTGTATGATCATTATACCACTGTGCTAATTTTTTCTCCCTGATCATTTTGGTCTTAAGGGGAGCTACATCATCTAGAGTATAACGTAATGTTGATTCTAGGTATTCAGTGGCCCAGTCGAGCTCTGCGGGGTCAGACGGAAATCTATCTAATATCGTAATTTCTGGAAGATTGTTAATAAAACACGCTGCTGTAGCTGACGTGAAAGTACGCTTAACACGATAACGTGGTGAAGTAGTAATGCAATGACTGAGGCAGATTTTAAAAGAGATGAGATAATGGTCTGAAATAGCTTCAGACTGTGGAATTATGACTAAGTTTTTTATTTTTAATCCAAATGTTAACAACAAATCGAGAGTGTGTCCACCACTATGAGTGGGTCCTATAACATTCTGATTAATTCCAACTGAATCTAGAATGGACACAATAGCTGCTCTTAAGGAGTCTTCCTGATTATCAAAATGAATGTTAAAATCACCAACAATTAATGCTTTGTCTAAAGAAGTAGCTAAATTTGTGATGAAATCTGCAAATTCTATGAGAAAATCAGAGTAGGGCCCTGGGGGTCTATAAATAATAATTAGCGGAATTGACTGACTGGACCTGCTTTCGGACACTGAATATTTTATGCTGCTGTAAAGAACTTCAAATGTTTTACATTTGTGTTTAGTCTTTTGTGTGACGCTTAGATTATTATAAATAGCTGCGACTCCACCTCCTCTGCCATTTAGACGGGGTGTATGTAACTATACCCAGGAGGACTCGCTTCATTTAATGCTAAATATTCATTCGGTTTAATCCACGTTTCTGTTAAACACATTATTTTAAACTCCTGGTCGGGAATAATTTCGTTTATAGTAAGCGCTTTAGACATGAGAGATCTAATATTCAGCAATCCTATCTTTAGATCAGAGGTGCTGGCTGTGCGTTCAGTCCTATTTAATTTAATGTTAATCAGGTTACTAAAACAGACTTTCTGAGAATTCCTATATTTTGGTTTCACTCTGGGGACAGACACAGTCTCAATTTGGTGGATCCTGAGTGACGACTCTGTGCAGCTAGCAGACGGTCGGTTTAGCCTGTCTGTCTGCTCCCTGGCCTTGGCTCTAGACAGTCACTTGTTAACTAGTGCTGTTCTGAGACTATGACCTATACTACAAGAAATGAGAGCAGCACCTTCCCGAGTGGGATGGACACCGCCCTAACAGGCCAGCCTTGCCCTCAAAAATGCTCCAATTATTAATGAAGCCCACATTGTTTTTGGAGCACCACTCGGACATCCAGCAGTTCAGCGACCATAACCTGCTGTAGGCTACATCGCCACGTCGCATTGGGATGGGGCCAGAGCATGTTACTGCATCGGACATTGCCTTCGCTAATTTACACACATCTATAATATTACTCTTGGTAACCTCTGACTGTCGAAGGCGTATATCATTAGCTCCTATGTGAAAAACTATCTTAGAGAACCTGTGCTTTCCTAAGAACCTAAGCTGACCTGCTATGTCCGGCGCCCTGGCTCCCGGTATACACATAACCTGTGCTGCTGGTGCCCCTAAAGGTCTAGCTAATTTCACGTGCCTCAGAATGGAGTCTCCTAAAACCAGAGTTCTTTCAGGTTTCTCAGCGGGTGCTTCACTGAGGAGAGCAAACCTGTTGGACACGTGAAGCGGAGAGGAATGGTGCTCCCGTGGGCGAGCCTTAGCGTTAGCTTTGGCTTTGCGAGTATGCCGCCGAGTCGTCACCCATTCGCCCCGCTGCGAGGGCTCTAATGCCGGAGTCGGGGGAATATTAACTTCACCTAGGGCATCCAGACTTTCCCCTGCAGAACCTGGACTGCTCTCGCACTCACTACTTCTCTCTAGACTCTGGATGCGCTCCTCTAATGCTAAGATCTTCTCCGTCAAAGAGCAAACTAGCTTACATTTCTTACAGATAAATTTATCGCTAACAACGGAGAAAGACTGACTAAACATGTCACACTTCACACACTGAATGAACTGGATGTTCGCCATGGCAGAGAAATTACGTACCTTAATGTGGTTAATGTAGTGTGTGTTCGTAGTTCTGGTGGGAATGTCCTCCATGCGCTGCTTTCAAATTCTCAAACAGGGAAAAAAGCGCGCTTCCGAAAGCAAAAATACACGAGACAGAGCCAACGGAAAGTAAAGGATGCAGGAAATCAAAACGATATTTTGATATTTTAAAGCGACGAAAGAGAGAGAAAACGAACTGTGTAATAATAAAGTTGAAAACATCAGGCAAGAAATCCAGACGGTTAAAATAAATCCAAATTATTTTACAAGTAACCCTGTAGACAGCAGTGTAATTACAACAGACAATCAATTACAAAGCTTCACTCCTATTCATGAGAATGACTTAATTTCATTAATTTCCTCATCAAAATCATCAACCTGCATTCTCGATCCCTTGCCTACAAGTTTCCTCAAACAGATAATTCCAGAAGTAATTGAACCTGTTTTAAAAATAATAAACTCTTCCACTAGCACTGGTTATGTACCTAAATCCTTTAAACTGGCAGTTATCCACCCCCTAATTAAGAAACCTGACCTTGACCCATGTCAGCTGTCCAATCACAGGCCAATATCAAATCTCCCCTTTATATCCAAAATTTTTGAAAAGGTTGTAGCACAGCAGTTATGCTCACATCTACTTATGAATAACATTTTTTAAATGTATCAGTCAGGATTTAGGCCTCATCATAGCACAGAGACGGCGCTAGTTAAGGTGGTAAATGACCTTTTATTGGCCTCTGATCAGGGTTTTGTCTCTTTACTTGTTTTGCTCGACCTTAGTGCAGCTTTTGACACCATTGATCACACTATACTGCTTGCTAGACATGAGAACATTGTTGGAATAAAGGGAACAGCTCTCTCTTGCCTCAGGTCTTATTTGACTGATCGCTATCAGTTTGTTGATGTAAATGGTGAGTTCTCCACACTCTCTGAGGTAAAGTTTGGTGTTCCTCAAGGATCTGTCTTAGGCCCACTGCTTTTCTCTTTATATATGCTGCCGCTTGGTGAAATTATACATAAACATGGTATTCGCTTCCATTGCTATGCTGATGATACACAGTTGTATATTTCAGCAAAGCCAGATGAGAGAGATCAGCTTAACAATGTTGAGGAGTGTGTAAAGGACATTAGACAGTTGATGCTTGATAACTTTCTTCTGCTCAACTCAGATAAGACGGAAGTACTTTTACTAGGACCACATGCAGCTAGAAGCAAACTTTCCGATTACGTAGCATCTCTGGATGACCTTGGACCTTGGATCTTGAACAGGTGTAGGTGATTAAAGCAGGGAGAGGCTGAGTGAGAGTGTGAGCCTTGGAGGGAGGCATGGCTGGTGGTTCTCTGACATTTACCCCTCCTCCAACGGCGGCTCCGGCGGGAGTCTGGAGCGTGGCGGTGCCCTCGGCGGGACTCTGGAGCACCGGCGGCGCCCTTGGCGAGACTCTGGAGCACGCCGTCGCCCTCCGTGGGATTCTGGAGAGCAGTGGCGCCCTCATTCTTTATTTTATTTCTGAAAAAGTATGTAAGTAAGCATAAAGTATGTTGAGCAGTATTTTTTTAAATTATTTGTATGACCTTTCTAGCCAGTTAAGAAAGTTAAAATGAACAAAGACATAATAATGACAAAGAATAAAGCAACAAAAACATGTATCAGAAAGGCACAGACAGCAGCTTATGAAACGCTATAATGATGAATTTATTTACATTCATTCTACATATATGGCATATGGCAAATGCAAACAAGGGACAGAAACAGTGGGCCATTAGGGTGTAATATATAGCTGAAATTTTAGCAGTTTCTAGTGCTTTATTTTGTAATGTTCATACAGCTGAATTATCTGCTAGGTGTGGTAGTATTATGACATTATATGGCTAGATTCCTAGGGTGTGAGTGTGTGTGTGTGTGTGCGTGCATGTGTGCGTGTGTTTAAAAGTGTTTTGTATTAGCTATGACAACATGCCCTTCCCTACGTTTTACGTAGTGAAAGTTACCCAGAATCACTTAGACGCCATAGGAAACTTACACGTAAAAACAATCTGGGTGAATTTTAAATAAAGATTGACCACTAACATGAGTGTCTTTAAAAAACAGAATTTAAAGAAAGATAAGAGGTAAGTTGCTTTAATATTAACCATCAGTAATTACACACCATCTCATTAAAATGGATATGTAAATGATTATTAGTTAAAAGAGGAAATAAAAGTTAACACTCTACTGTACATGGTAGCCATTAGAAAAAAAGGAGTGTGTCATGTGTAGCACAAGTGCAGTATAGCTTAAATGATTTAGGTACATATCCCGTGTTAGGGAAGAACTTATTATTCTTAGAAGAGGTTTAATTGCTTCTGGAATTATCTCTATAAAGAAACATGTAGGTAAAGAATCAATTACAAAACGTTCTAGTTAATTTTCTATTAGAGTAGTAAGACAGATAAGCCAAAAAATGTTTTTCTGTAGCTCAGAAGGCTCTCCTTCAATGCCTTTGAAATATTACCAATTTAGTTTACATTCTGATTTTGGAGTAACCTGTTGAAAATGCATTGATATACGACAGTACAGATTTTTTACCTACTAATTATTTTTTAATAGGCACTACCTCTAGAGTGTAGCAGAAAGTTGACTGTAAGCATTCAGTTTCCCGGTCAAATTCTGCATTGTCAGACAGTGATACAATCTTAGATGATTACTCTAGGAGATTACTGATATAACTCTTTGCAGTAGCTGACATTAATGTACATTTGACAGAAAACTATATCTATTTCCTACTTGTGAATTGTTGTTTACACAGATCCACTGTAAATGTCCTCTGCTTGATGATTTTAGTGTTATTTCACATATAGCAGTATATTAGTAGAAGCAACATAATTTACAGTCACATCCCAATTGATAAAAATGTTCAAACTGTTCATGTGGTTAACCTTTATCAACCCTCCAAATTATTTGGAATTTCTATCAAAGGATATTATAAGATCTTATAAAATTTAGTTTTTAATGTTGTTGAAATGTTGAACATCATTTAATACTCTAAGACAGGGGGTTGTAATTGCTGCCATTTATTTACCAAGTACAAACAGTAATAACTAATACAAAAGTAACAAGAAACAAGTATTAAAGAAACCATATCCTAAACAAGTTTCGGCAGCTCCCTGATACAATTTTAAGAATGAACCTTGAGAGGAACCAAAATGAAAAGAGAAACCAGCTTCACCTGGAAGCTGGTTTCTCCAGATTCCTTACATAACTGTTGATAAGATGATTACAGAAGTTGATAAGATGATATTCAGGAACTGACACACACACACACACACACACACACACACACACACACACACACACA
>JAAIIK010000127.1:786864-806960 GCA_014706435.1 Silurus glanis
CACACACACACACACACACACACACACACACACACACACACACACACCTTTAATTAAATTAAATCTAATTATATTTATATAGCTTAATTGCATAGCTTTGATTTATTTTTTTTTTTTGTATAATAATGGTCATTGTCCCAAAACGGCTTAACAGAAATAGATTATGAATAAAAGCTTTAAATTCCTAAATTATTCCCTATAAATTTATTTCTAGCTTGTGCTTTCATTCTATGACTCTGTTCTGGTTGGATGTTTATACAGATTATTATTTCTTTTTCAGGTTCAATCAGGAAAAATTTACAAGACGGAGAACACAAAAAAAGTTTTTTTTTCTGCGAAAGAATAAATTATTATATCAGAATCTCTGTATCAAAACAAAATCAACTGAAATAGTTGTAACTAGAAGTAACAATGAAAATTTAAACTTAAAATTTTACCCTGCACAAAAGGTTTTAATACCCGACCATATAAAATATAAAGTATTTAAATACCTTTCAAAAAATAAACAATTTGCAATTGCAGTTCTTAAGAAGAAGGATGGATCAGTTGATACATTTGGACCATATTATCCAAAAAGGAGGAAAAGAAGGGTGATTCACAGTGAACAGCAAATTATCAAACAAATTGAAATGAAATTGCGACAAAACAAAATGAAAGATTATTATGAATTGTTAGTTTATTCAAAATATAGCCCTTGTTTGGCCAGAGAAGGAAAAGAAATTCTTTATAAAGAATTGCCTATAAGGCTGAGCCTTCTAAAGAAAATCTTTATAAAAAAATATAAATCATTAAAAAAAAGCTGTAGAAAAAATAAAATATGCATTAAAAAAATTCATGCAAAAAAACATAAGGTACCCTGCATGCTTGCATTAGACCGTTTGTCATTTATACTGGGCCATTACTATGGGATTAAAGTGAAAATTGGATTTTCAGAATTTTATGGATGTACAGGACCAATTACTGAAGTTATAAAACAACATAAAAATGATAAAAATAGTAAACTTGGCAAAGAACTCCAAATTGCTAAAATGAGAATTGTCAATGTTTCTGATCTACAATTTCATTTACCAAAGAAAGCGTTTCATACATTCGTGAGTCAAATATTCAATCAAGTTAAAGAAAATATTCCAACAAATAAACGTTTCGAAATTTTACATGCAGGAAGTAAAATATTAAGGGAAACTGTATTTACATTTCTGGATGCTCCACAGACCCTTAAGAAATGGGAACAGATTGGAAAAGTAATAGCAAAACAACTAAATGAGAAAATAGGTGATGTGATGAATACCCACTCAAATAAATCATTTGTTTGCGAGTTCTATAAAAAAGAATTTGAGAAAACCTGGGATAAAACATCAAATGAATCATTTAACAATTGTTGTGATGAAAGACTTAATGAACATATAAACAAAACGGCAGTTTTGCTCCACATGAAAGACATTCAAGTTTTTAAACATCATCCCATGTGTTTTTATATTCCACATTGAAAAGAATACATTCAGATAAAAATCTGATACAATTCAATTTTACTTTACTATATTTACTGCTGAAATATCAAATACAGTTCCATTGCAATTATCAAATAAATATAACTTACTACTAAACTTAATATACATAAATGAACTTAGTAAATATTTTGAATATATTCCTTTAAATAGTTATATTTATGTAACCTAATTCAAAAAGTTATTTAACATTTTTAACCTTCTTAATTAAAAATATATATATATTTTAAAAAAATTTCATTTTTTTAAAATTTAACATTTTTAACCTTCCTAACCTTCCTAATCTTTTAACCTTACTTTGACCTCTATTTAAACAAAATAAAACAAACAAATCTATTTCACTATATTATAAAATGCTCTGGTGAAAATTATGACCTTTGTGTTGTTAGGGTCGGTTTCGAGTTATAATATACCCAGTTATAATATAACATTTTAAAACAATAATTAAGCTCACTAGCACACGTTTTGTCTCTTTTTGTGGAAAATGCCTCTTCTGGCAATACATGCCCAGTAAGCCAGGCAAATACGGCATAAAAATCTGGGTAGCCTCTGATGCAAAACCCTGCTATGCACGGAATCTACAGATTTACACAGGCAAACCTGCGAGTGGCATCCCTGAGAAAAAACAAGGAAAACTTGTAGTCCTCAATATGACTACTGGACTAAGGGGTCACAATATCACATGTTGGACACATGTAGGACAATTTTTTTACCAGCTATGACCTTGGACTTCTCAGGAGGAAACTTACCATGGTGGGCACAATAAAAAAAATAAACCTGAGCTGCCCGCTGAAATTATGCAGTTGAAGGACAGGGTTCCACTTTCTTTAAAATTTGCTTTTACAGACAACAACAACGTTGTTTCATATTGTCCAAAAAAAAAAAAAAAAAAAAAAAAAAAAACGAAATGTGTTACTTATATCCACTTTTCACAAAGATGCAGTTGTGTCATCAGGAAGTGAGAAAAAGCCCATGCTTATCCTGGACTATAATACAAACAAAGGAGGAGTGGGCAACCTGGATAAGCTGACTGCCATATACACTTGTCAGCGACTGACCTGGAGATGGCAAATGGTTGTGTTTTATACACTCAAAAAATTATCTATCACTTTTGTTAGTTTTATTAAACTCATCCTTGTTAACAGTACACAAAGAATCCAAGTAACTACATTAATGTAAGTTTACTGTGTTATTTAAACTGAAATCTAGCAATTGTCGGCTTTACTTAACAAATGTTTGATTGGTCAACTTAACATTATTGAGTAAAACGCAAAACCGCTTTAGACTGGACCTTTGCTGCTACCATAGATGCTCACGGAAGGGGGAGCAATGGATCTGAAGAAACGGGCGAAGCCCGTTGAGGAGGACAAAATCGTGAATTAACAGGTATTAATATCTCATTATTTTTTACTATCCTGATAAATAATTTCAGGAAAATGTGATGATGTATGTGTCCGCAGAGTTTAATTACTTTAATGTATCTGTCTGTTTAGTAATCGATTGCGTTTTAGGGTTTATTTTAGACATTTAATACCAAATCGTGTTTCTCAAGAAAAGCATGTGACAGTTTTAATTCATTACCATCCAGAATGGTAATAAATACTGTCAGGAAAATACTGTAGGTGTCCGTAGAGTAGAAATAATGTAAGTTGTAGTCTGCTGCGTTTTATCGTTTAGTTTTTTTTAAGTTATTTTAGGTTTGTTTAATTTGGCCAGTTAATGCAAACCCAGCCATTAGGGTTGCACAAGCCAGTGCACTCTTAGTGCTGGTCCCAAGCCCGGGTAAATGGGGAGGGTTGCGCTAGGAAGGGCATCCAGCATAAAACATGCGGCAAATCAAATATGCGGATCACGAAAGAGAAATTCATACCGGATCAGTCGAGGCCCGGGTTATCAACGACCGCCACAGGTATCGTTGGCCATCAGGGTACTGGTGGAAATTGGGCTACTGTTGGCCGAAGGAGGAGAAGGAGAGGAGGAAGACGTCTACAGAGACAGCAGGGAAACGAGAAGTGGAGGAGAGTGGAGGTTAGGGTGGGCACTTTAAATGTTGGTACTATGACTGGTAAAGGGAGAGAGATAGCTGATATGATGGCGAGGAGAAAGGTAGATATGTTGTGTGTTCAGGAGACCAAGTGGAAAGGGAGTAAGGCCAGGAACATTGAGGTGGGTTTAAACTGTTCTATTATGGTGTGGATGGAAAGAGAAACGGTGTAGGGGTGATTCTGAAGCAAGAGTACAGAAAGTATGTAATGGAAGTGAAGAGAGTTTCTGATAGGGTGATTGTGAAGCTGGAAGTTGAAGGGGTGATGATAAATGTCATCAGTACTTATGCTCCACAAGTGGGTTGTGAGATGGAGGAGAAGGAAAAATTCTGGAATGAGTTGGATGAAGTGGTAGAAGGTGTACCCAGGAATGAAAGATTGGTGATTGGGGCAGATTTCAATGGGCATGTAGGTGAAGGGAACAGAGGAGATGAGGAGGTGATGGGTAGGTATGGCTTTAAGGAGAGGAATGTGAAGGGCAGATGGTGGTAGATTTTGCAGTGGTGAACACTTATTTTAAGAAGAAGGAGGATCATAGGGTGACGTATAAGAGTGGAGGAAGGTGCACACAGGTGGACTGTGTTCTATGTAGGAGATGCAACCTGAAGGAGATTAGAGACTGGAAGGTGTTGGCAGGGGACAGTGTTGCTAGACAGCATCGGATGGTGGTCTGTAGGATGGTTTTGGATATGAAGAAGAAGAGGAGGAGAGTGAGGACTGAAAGAAGAATAAGATGGTGGAAACTGAAGGAGGAAGACTGTAGTGAGAGATTCAGGGAAGAGGTCAGACAGGGGCTCAGTGGTGGTGAAGAGGTGCTGGATGACTGGGCAACTACTGTAGAAGTGATCAGGGAGACAGCTAGAAAGGTACTTGGTGTGACATCTGGAAATAGAAAGGAAGACTAAGAGACATGGTGGTGGAATGAGGAAGAGCAGGAAAGCATAAGGAGAAAGAGGTTCGCAAAATGGAATTGGGATCGACAGAGTGATGAGAAAAGTAGACAGGGGTACAGGGAGATGTGGTAGCAGGTAAAGAGGGACGTGGCGAAAGCCAAGGAAAAGGCATATGAGGAGCTGGAAGAAGAAAAGGATTTGTACTGATTGGCCAGGCAGAGAGACCGCGCTGGGAAGGATGTGCTGCAAGTTAGAGCAATAAAGGATGGAGATGGAAACGTGTTGACTAGTGAGGAGAGTGGGTTGAGAAGATGGAGGGAGTATTTTGAGCAGCTGATGAACGAGGAAAATGAGAGAGAGAGAAGGTTGGGTGGTGTGGAGTTGGTGAAGCAGGAAGTGGATAGGATTAGTAAGGAGGAAGTGAGAGCAGCAATTAAGAAGATGAAGAGTGGAAAGTTGGTTGGACCAGATGACATACCGGTAGAAGCATGGAGATGTTTAGGTGAGATGGCAGAGGAGTTTTTAACCAGATTAACAGGATTTTGGAAGATGAGAGGATTCCTGAGGAATGGAAAAGGAGTGTGCTGGTACCGATTGTTTTATTGTTTGTTATATTGTTTGTGAGGTTGTAAAAGGTGAAGTGGAGATTGGGACTCTATGTGTGCCGATGCTTTTTCTGTGAAGTTATATGTATGTTCGTGCTTTTGTTGTTGCTTGTTGCTCAGGACTGACAGCAACGGTTATAGTGGAGCATAGCGAGGTGTCGTGGGAAAGAGGTGTAGCAACCTCAATTTTAATCGATAAAATTAACTCATTAGGGGGATAGAGTCGAAAGAATCCAACACGACCTTGTGTAACAGTGGGACGGATAAACGCCCACCTGAAGTGGTCAGAAGAAAATAGATATCGAGGGCACCATAGAGAAGCGAGCAGAGCGAGACAAGGGTGCATCATAAGTGCAGAAAAATCCACGATCACACCTGTGGATGTGATAATTCTAAAACACAAAGGAGCGGAAAAAGAGATCAGAAAATACATGAAAAAGTGGAAAGACCGGACAACTGGGGAGTTGTCATAGCCAGAAGAAGGAACATTTAATAAAGAAAAGTGTGATATAATGAGAACCAGGTTAGAATGTTGAGGAGAAATGAAGAAAGAGAAGAGAGAAAAGACAAAAAAGAAATTAGATATCATAGAATGGTTTGAATATGAGGGAAAGAGGATGAGATCGCATAGGAAGACAGAGGAGAAGGGAAAAAAGGTAAAGAAGAAAAAGGGTCAGAAAAGGCTTTAGCCCCACTATTTGAGGAGTTTGAGGAAAAGAAAAGACCACCGCCATATTCTGAAGTGAAGAAACCTGAGGTAGTTGGCATCTACCCAGTAATAAAGGAAGTGAAATAATATCATGACATACAATTAGACATAGCAGGAGGACGGATTAAAGGAAGGCTGGAACTTCCAGCCTCAGACAACATGAGAAAAAAGGAAAGAACAGGACAAACAAACAGAGTGCTTTTTGAGAATTCTGATGAGGAGGAAGAATGGGGACAGGTGACAGAGGAAAATCTTGGGAAATACCAGTATGTAGCAAGTGGGGAGGAGAAGGAGATGTGGAATAAACGAGGTGCAGTACAAGATCCCAACACAGGGTTATGGAGAAGCATTGATGTGGTATGGGTGGCACCTATAGCTCTTTTGTCAATGCTCATTAATGAAGCATTGGGATAGATCACTGTAATCGTAGGGAGACCATGGACACAATCCGAAGGAATTGGTGGTCGCCATACCTGGCCAGTATGGTGGAAAAATTCCTGAGATCCTGTGAGCTATGTGCACACATAAAAACCTGAGAGCAGGAGGAAGCGGTGCCTGGCTGTACCAGAGGGGGTAAAGGTTGTATACACATTCTTTTCTTAAGTGACATAGAGAAAAGGCCGTAAATAAGAGTAATGGAGGGAAACAGGAAAACCCAAATATAAAATCACAGGAAGGGGAATTTGCTAGGGTGAAGAAAATAGAAAAAAAAAATAAGTAAAGGTGTCATGTAACATCAGGGTATAAGAATGAGTGTGTGCAAAGTGTGTGTGCACTTGATCATTTTTGATGTGATGAAGTGACCACTTTCTATGGGCTCATCAGAACGTGCCTGGAATAATGAGGCTTTTCTCATCCAAGACTAAAGATTTTTCATTGGCTTTTGAGGTCTATTTCATTTTATTTTATTAAGTTAAGAGTGCTACATTGGGAATTAACTGAAACAAAGAATCCACCCATGATGTGTCTGCTCAGAGACGGGTTCTGCGTTCCGACACAATCTTTAAGAACAAGGGAGATGTGCAGACCTGCTGTAACTACAGGGGAATTAAGTTGATCAGTCACACCAAGAAGTTATGGGAAAGAGTAGTGGAAGCCACGCTGAGAGAAGAGGTGACCATCTGTGAGCAACAGTATGGTTTTATGCTGAGGAAGAGCACCACAGATGCATTATTTGCTTTGAGAATGTTGATGGAGAAGTATAGAGAAGGTGTGTTTGTGGATTTAGAGAAAGCGTACGACAGGGTGCCAAGAGAGGAGTTGTGGTATTGTATGAGGAATCAGGTGTGTCAGAGAAGTATGTGAGGGTGGTGCAGGACATGTATTAGGACAGTGTGACATCAGTGAAGTGTGCAGTAGGAACGACAGACTGGTTCAAGGTCGAGGTTGGACTGCATCAAAGATCGGCTCTGAGCCCTTTCCTGTTTGCAGTGGTGATGGACAGGTTGACGGATGAGGTCAGACAGGGGTCTCCATGGACTATGATGTTTGCGGATGATATTGTTATTTGTGGTGAGAGTAGGGAGCAGGTTGAGAAGAGCCTGGAGAGGTAGAGGTATGCGCTGGAAAGAAGGGGAATAAAAGTCAGTAGGAGTAAAACAGAGTACATGTGTGTGAATGAGAGGGAGAGCAGTGGAGTGGTGCAGTTGCAGGGAGAAGAGGTGGAGAAGGTGGAGGAGTTCAGGTACCAAAAGTGCAAAGTAATGGAGAGTGTGTTAGAGAAGTGAAGAAAAGAGTGCAGGCAGGGTGGAGTGGGTGGAGAAGAGTGGCAGGAGTGATTTGTGATAGAAGGTTATCTGCAAGAGTGAAAGGGAAAGTTTATAGGATTGTGGTGAGACCTGTTATGTTGTTTGGTTTAGAGACAGTGGCATTGAGTAGAAGACAGGAAGTGGCGCTGGAGGAAGAAGATGAAGATAAAGATGTTGAGGTTTGCGTTGGGAGTGACAAAGATGGACAGGATTAGAAACGAGTTTATTAGAGGGACAGCGCATGTAGGACGTTTTTGGAATTAATTCACATTAATTAAATAACCTTGATTGTATTTTTAGAACACCATCTTAACGCTACTCTTGTGTCTCTTGAATCTGTAGATTGCTGCCGAGTTTACTAGAATCACCACTATCCCACTAATTCAGACATTTATGTCCAAACTGGATTGTTACACAAGCAAGTTGACCAGCATTTATCAAAGAAAAGGAGGAGTTGCAAGACTTAAAATCTTCAGATTCATGGCTGCCATTGACCAGGTCTGTTATCTGTTTTTTTTTCCATTATGCTTGTGAATTATTTCCACTTTAGCATGATGATTTGCCATTACTTAATGTCTCTTTTCTTCTACAGAATGATACCATCTCAATGCAGAGAGCTTGCGTTCTCAGAGCACTTTCTGTGTATCTCAATGAAGACTACGAAAACCTCATGAAAGAATATGTTGTAAGTATCTCTTCTAGTTTTTTGTGAATATATAAACTAAAAAAATAATAAGGTAAATTAGCTTAATTTGCTACCAGCATTTTTGATGCAATTCAAATGACTAAACAGTATTACTGTTTTGTATTTTGTAGGATGCAGACTTTGGGAATGCCAAGAGAAACATGGCCAGTACAGTCATTGGAACTTACATCATCAGAAGTAAAGATGCAGACATCTCTGACCCACCTTCGGATGTTGGAGTCATTGTTGAGGGAGTGAAAGTTCTTCACAATCTTGAAAATGGCACCAAGGCTTCTGCTCTTCTTTTGGGAGTCATATACAGCCTGAATCTCAGCTATCCATCAGACCTAAAGTACACCTTGGAGTTCTTTCAGAAAGTGTTGCTGGGACTTGATGCACATAATCTTTCACACAAAATACAGATTCTCAACAACAAACTTGTTGATTGAATCGGTACTATTTCCAAGACCTGTGGTTTTAAAAATTAGGGGCCTGTTTTAATATTAACGTTGTTGATTGTTGTCACCAAATTTTGAAACATGTTGTTTTACTGTTTTTAGGAACTGTGAAGATTCTGTTTGCAGTTGTTTACAAAATTAATATGTAAAAGATGCCAGCTTTAATGTTTACTTTACCAATGGCTCTAAACATCTTAAATGGTCAAAATTGAATGCTGCAGCATTTTGTGCCATGCTGTCTGACTTTTCATTTTGTTTCATTTTTTTCTAAATAAAATTTGTAATTGCAATATTCGAAGGCACTTGCACATATTTTTGTAGTTGTTGGAAAGAATGTTTCGTATTTACCAGAATGCTGTTGTTTACCAAACTGTGTCTGGTCCAACTTGACACCTCTAATAAAAATGGATAGCTGCACTGTATCCATGTTGTCTGTGCTTTCATCAAGAGCTAATGAAAAAGCTATGTATCTGCGTGTCTCTTTTACTGCCGCATTGTTTTTGGTTGTGGCTCTCTTGAACGCATCCAGCTGCAATCGCAATTTGCCTTTTAATTCTTGCACTATTTTTTGTTTTTCTTGAAGGCTCACTTTGGCATACTTTGCTCTGTGTTTGGTGTCAAAATGTCGACGTAGATTGTACTCTTTGACAACCGCCACGCCTCATAACACAAAAGGCATACCGTTTTTTCTCCTTAAAGCACGAACATATATTCGCCTTCCCATCTTTCTTAAAACAGCCTTCCATCTGCATCAATTTTTCTCTTCATGGACATTTTGGGATCATTGTATTTCTTAATTCGTAAAATGGCACTGATGTGGAAACTAGACTGCAATCTAGAGGTGGGATGCAGTCACTTAACAGGTAACATGATCGGCATGCATTATGGGAAATGTAGTTTATGATCAATGCACCCTTTTGACTTATTTATTATAAGATAATCAGACCTTTTCAGCTCACATAAAATGACGTGGCGGGCCACATTTGCCCCGCGGGCCTTGAGTTTGACACATGTGATTTAAAAGATTGTCCCTAACTAGAGTCAAAAATGTTGGAATAATGTCACTCCCAAAACTCCCAAAAAAAGTCAGAAAAAGAGAGAGAAAACAAGAGACACCCTTTTACAAATAAATTGCATGAGTGGAGTTAAGTTTAATAGAAAAAATGTAAAAAAAAAAAAAAAAGGAAAAAAAAACATCTTTTACCACAAAAATGCAAAAATTTGGAATGATGTAACACCAATGAGGTCTCTGAAATAGATAATAATTAGAATTTTTTTATTATTATTATTTGTTTTTTTAAACCCAGCCATTAGGGTTGCACAAGCGAGTGGACTCTTATCGCCGGTCCCAAGCCCAGATAAATGGGAGGGTTGCATTAGCAAGGGCACCCAGTGTACAACCTGTGGCAAATCAAATATGCAGATCACAAACCTGAACTCCATACCGGATCGGTCGAGGCCCCAGTTACCAAAGACTGCCACAGGTATTGTTAGCCAACGGTGGAAATTAGGCTATTGTTGTCCAAAGGAGGAGAAGACGTCTACAGACAGAGCAGGGAGAGTGGAGATTAGGGTTAGTACATATAATGTTGGTACTACGACTGGTAAAGGAAGCGAGGTAGCTGATATGATGGAGTGGAGAAAGGTAGATATGTTGCATGTGCTTACTAAGTAAAAAAGGTAGTAAGGCTAGGAACATTGAAGGAGGGTTCATACTGTTCTACCATGGTGTGGATGGAAAAAAAAATGGTGTAGGGATAGTTCTGAATGAAGAGTACAGTAGGTGAAGAGAGTTTCTGATAGGGTGATGAATGTAAAGCTGGAAGTTGAAGGGATGATGATAAATGTCATCAGTGCTTGTGAAATAGGTAGGTTGTGAAATGTCATCAGTAGGTTGTGAAATGGAGGAGAAGGAATAAAGTTGATCGGTCGCACCATGAAGTTATGGAAAAGAGTCGTGGAGAAGAGGTGACCATCTGTGAGCAACAGTATGGTTTCATGCTGAGAAAGAGCACTACAGATTCATTATTTGCAGGACATGTATGAGGACAATATGACAGCAGTGAAGTGTGCACGTATGTAACCTTAGTTCCCTGAGGGAACGAGACGGTGCGTCACAACGCTTTGGGAATGCTTCCGCGTTGCTCACACTCTGAATCACGTGTGAAATCCGGCCAATGGCAAGGCTGGGTGACGTCATGACCAGGAAGCTAAAAAATGCACATGCAGTGGAGCCAACGCTAACTTCTGAAACATGAGAAGGGAAGCGTGGCAGGAATGCAGGGAGTGTGGCTTGGAGTGTGGCTTACATACGTAACCGTCTCATTCCCTCAGGGAACTAAGGTTACATACAACCTAGAGACGTTCCATTTCGGGAACTCAAGCTGCATCACAACGCTTTGGGAACGAGTGTCCAATCACGCCACACTGCACGTCCTGTGGCAGAGTTAACAGCCTGACCTCCTGATGGCGCTGAGGAGGGACGGGCACCGTGCAATGAGGTGTACACCACCCTCCTAAGGTTACGGATCTATGAGAGTCAGGGCCTGTGAGCTGCGGCCCGCTTGTTGGAGAGGACTACCCTCAGGTTGGCCGGCTCCTGGGCTTGGGCCTTTAGCACAGATGCCTTTCTGTGGCTACTAGGGCTGACATGGACCAGCCTACAGCCTTAGCCGTTTCCTTGGTGGCCCTAAGGTCTAGGTCGGCAGCACGACGTAGCTCCTTAACATCGTCAGCCCCAGAGCTGAAACCCCCTCATCCATCTCCCGCAGCCTGACCCACTGCCACGTAAGCTTTACCTGCTAGAACCGAAGTGAATCACAACGGTTTAGTAGGCAACACCAGGGCCATAAGGGACAATGCTACGCGCTGGGAGAGATAGCTAGATAACGTCTCTTTGACCCGTGCCATCGCCCTTATAGCCACACTCCTTGAACCCAACAACGTTCGTGTACAACGATGTTTGTTGGGAAAGGAGGCGGGCCGCATATGGGCTCTCCCAAGACCTGGACACCTCGGTGTGCAGATCCGGGGAAAAAGGCAGGCCCCGGCGTGGTGGAAGGGCTCATCCAGCTTACTGAGTGTGCGCTGCTTCTGCTTCTCATCCGGCCAAGCTAACTCGACCTTGGACACGGCCCGCGTCACTACCTCCAGGAGCTCTTTATACATCACAGGTTGGGAGGTGTCCGTGGGCTTGCTAGCCTCCAAAATAAAAGTGTAGCTTTGAATAGGGAACATGTTTTCCACATGAGCGTACAAATAGTTTATTATATATATATATATATATATATATATATATATATATATATCAGGCAATCAATAGAACTTTAAATATGTTTATATATGTTCACATATATTAACTATCAGCTCCGGCAGCAAGGATTGTAGAACCCGCCAAGCACAACCAAGTGCCTGCCTTGGACAGCCCCCAGGTCCCCCTACAAGTTCACCTAACTTCTTCACAGAGTTACTTTTGCCTCAAAATCTCTGACAGTGTTGTACAGTGTTGATGACATTCCATCTCAGTCCAGCACTTGATAAGCCTTTGATTAATGTGAAAGTGGAGAACACTGAGGTGTTGGTGGAAAAGCATGGGGTTTAAACTTAGAATAAAGAGCAAATAAAGCAGCTATGCACAGACATTAAGTGCCCTCTTAGGTGCTGGGTGGCCAAGTCCATTTGATCCTGATCTGACAACTCATCATTACATTTATAATTTATACATTAAATATTTGCTGAGTAAATATAAACCCAATTCCAAAAAAGTTGGCACACTGTACAAATTGTGAATAAAAACAGAATGCAATGATGTGGAAGTTTCAAATTTCAATATTTTATTCAAAACACAACATAGATAACATATCAAATTTTTAAACTGAGAAAATGTATCATTTTAAGGGAAAAATACGTTGATTTTAAATTACATGGCATCAACACATCTCAAAAAAGTTAAGACAAGGCTATGTTTACCACTGTGTGGCATCCCCTCTTCTTTTTATAACAGTCTGCAAATGTCTGGGGACTGAGGAGACAAGTTGCTCAAGTTTAGGAATAGGAATGTTGTTCCATTCTTGTCTAATACAGGCTTCTAGTTGTTCAACTGTCTTAGGTCTTCTTTTTTGCACCTTCCTCTTTATGATGCGCCAAATGTTTTCTATAGGTGAAAGATCTGGACTGCAGGCTGGCCATTTCAGTACCCAGATCCTTCTTCTACTCAGCCATGATGTTGTAATTGATGCAGTATGTGTTCTGGCATGGTCATGTTGGAAAATGCAAGGTCTTCCCTGAAAGAGACGACCTCTGGATGGGAGCATATGTTGTTCTAGAACTTGGATATACCTTTCAGCATTGATGGTGCCTTTCCAGATGTGTAAGCTGCACATGCCACACGCACTCATGCAATCCCATACCATCAGAGATGCAGGCTTCTGAACTGAGCGCTGATAACAACTTGGGTTGTCCTTATCCTCTTTAGTCCGGATGACATGGCGTCCCAGTTTTCCCAAAAGAACTTAAAATTTTAAGTAGTCTGACCACAGAACAGTTTTCCACATTGCCACAGTTAATTTTAAATGATATTTAAAGTCATCTACCTTCACCACTTCTACTCTTTGCAACCACACCACTCAACTGCTCTCTCTTTCATTCACACACATGTACTCTGTCTAGCTTCAATTGACTTCATTCCCCTTCCTACTTTTGCCACAAATCACAATATCATCCATGAACATCATAGTACATATGCAAACTGCAAACAGAAAATGGTTAATTTCTTCTGTACACTTCACATTTATCACACTGTCCTCATACATATCCTGCATCACCCTCTCATACTACTCTGCCACACCTGACTTCCTCATACAATACCACAACTCCTCTTCCAGAAACTTGTCATATGCTTTCTCTAGATCCACAAACATTCAATGCAACTCTGTCTGACCTATACTATAGTTCTCCATCAACATTCTTAAAACAAATATTGCATCTGTAGAGCTCATTCCTGGCATGAAACCATACTGTTACTCACAGATGGGCACCTGTCTTCTTAGCCTAGCATCCACGACTCTCTAATTCTTCAAATTTAGTAGCAGCACCAGTACACGATAGTTTTTTTAAACAATCTAGATAAAAACTCCACTGCCATCTCATGTGGAGATCTCAATGCTTCAACTGGTATGTCATCTTGGCCAACCCACTTTCAACTCTTCATCCTCTTATTAGCTGCTCCCACTTCCTTCTTCACTTTTTCTACATCATCCAACTTTCTCTCTCTCTCTCTCTCTCTCTCTCTCTCTCTCTCTCGCTCTCTTGCGCTCTCTCTTTTTCTCATTTTTTTTATTTATCAGCAGCCCATATTTCATGATTTCTCCTCCAGGCTGTGAGGGTGTATTCTGAAAGAAGAAAGCTGTAGAGTTCTGTCTTTAGTTCTCAGTTCAAAATACTGCTGTGTGAACTAACTAAACCTGAGTCACAATAAACTAAAGAATCCAAGATTGTGGCTAGGCAGTAGAGTGCAGCAACCTCTACGGATCCAAAACGGTGCTTTTCATGCCTTTAGCCAGACTTTTCCAAGTACATGGACACCATAGACAGCTGTGTTCATGTATTTGACTGCAAGACACTGTTAGAGTACAGAAATTATGCAACAACCAATCTGCATGATGAAGTACTAAATAAACTTCATGACCTCGGCTTGCTGCAACCTCGGCTACAAAGACCAGGCCCCCAGTCCTCTGCATCAACTAATGCCGGTGGCTGGGAGAGGAGACGTCGGAAGCAGTGCTCGAGGAAGCATCAGCACGGCAAGCGAGTGGGTGTCCGTGTTAGGCTAAAGGCTAACCCTAGCTGGCTGGCTCTCCGGTCCATTCTACTTTCAAACGTCTGCTCTCTGGACAATAAATTGGATTACACTCAACTCCAGCAGGCCACGCAGCAAGCGCTTAGAGACTGTTGTGTCTTTGTTTTCATCGAGACATTGCTCAGCGACAGAGTTCCAGACGCAGCCATTCAGCTAGTCGCGTTTCTTGTTGACAGAAATGCAGCTCAATGCAGTAAGACACAAAGTGGTAGCGTGTGCTTACATCAACACAGAATGGTGCTAGAACTCTGTGCTCATCTCCAGCTATTGCTCATTCTAGTGGAGTACGTGAATGTAAAATGCAGGCCATTTTATTTATCCCAGGAATTAGCCACTGTTTTCATTGTTGGAGTGTACATTCCCCCATCGCTAATGCTAAGGAGGAACTGTGTGAGCTTTCTGGGGATATTAGCCCTGCAGAATGCTCACCCCGATGGACTGTTAATTATCGCCCAGAGATTTCAACCATGCAAAGCATGTGGACTTTGCAACGGGAGGGGCGAACATGCTGGATCTTGTTTACAGAAACATACCTGGTGCATATTGTGCTGGAGCCCTGCGCCTCGGCTACTCACACCACATCTCTGTTATGCTGAATCCAGCATACAGACCACTTTTCAGACGCTCTAAACCGGTTCTGAAACAGGTGAAAACCTGGCCAGCAGAACCCACCCCTGTTCTTCAGGACTGTTTTGAGTGCGCTGACTGGGACATGTTTAGGGTGCCTGCAACCAACGGCGATTCCATCAACTTGGAGGAGTACACATCATCAATGAGAAGCTACATTGGCAAGTCCGTTGATGATCTGACCATCTCCAAGACATCACTACACGCTACAAGTAGAAGCCATGGATGACCACAAAAGTGCGTGCGCTGCTAAAGTCTAGATAATCCACCTTCAAAACAGGGGACAAGAAGGCCTTAAGAACAGGCCAAGAGAATCAGCGGAGGCGGAAGACTACTCCTCCTCCCAGCGACCAGGTGCTTTGTCTATCCACAGCTGAATGAGGAAAACTCTATTCAGATTTAACCCAGGAAGTCTGCTGGACCAGACAACATTCCTGATCAGGAAATGTGCAGAATGGCTAGCAGATGTCTTCACTGACATCTTCAACCTCTGCCTGAGCAGCGCCATTGCTCCTACATGCCTAAAGACAATGACCATTGTCCCAGTGTCAAAGAAGTCTAGACTTTCCTGCCATAATTGACTATCGTCCCGTCACACTCCCACCCATCGTAATGAAGTGCTTCGAGAGGCTGGTCATGAGGCACATCAAGACCCAGCTACCACCCCTACATCTGGCCCTCACCCACCTGGACAATAAGGACACATATGTATGAATGCTGTTCATAGACTTCAGTTTAAAAATTCAATACAATCATCCCTAAGCAGCTGATTGAGAAGCTGAGCCTACTGGGCCTGAACACCTCCCTCTGCATCTGGATCCTGGACTTCCTGACTGGAAGACCTCAGTCAGTCAGGATTGGGAACAGCATCTCCAGCACTACCACACTGAGCACTGGGGCCCCTCAGGGCTGTTTGCTCAGCCCACTGCTGTTCACTCTGCTGACTCTTGACTGTGTAACAATGCACAGCTCGAATCACATCATTAAGTTCGCCAATGATACGACCGTGGTGGGTCTTATCAGCTAGAAAGATGAGTCAGCATGCAGAGAGGAGGTGCAACAGTTAATAGCCTGGTGTAGAGCCAACAACCTGTCTCTGAACGTTGACAAAACTAAAGATGGTTGACTTTAGGAGAGCATAGAGCGGCCATTCTCCAGTGATAATCGATAGATCCTCCATGGAGATTGTCAAATGCACCAAATTCCTTGGTGTTCATCTGGCAGAGAACTTCACCTGGTCACTCAACACCAGCTCCATCACCAAGCAAGCACAGCAGCGTATCTACTTTCTGAGAAGGCTGAGTAAGGCTGAGCTTCCTTCCCCATCCTAACCATATTCTACAGAGGAACCATCGAGGGCATCCTGAGCAGCTGCATCACTGCCTGGTTTGGAAACTGCACCGTCTCGGATCGTGAGACCCTACAGAGGATTGTGAGGACTGATGAGAAGATCATTGGAGTCTCTTTCCCCTCTATCAGGGACATTTACACCACACGCTTCATCCGCAAAGTCAACAGTATTGTGGATGACCCCACACACCCCTCACACACACTCTTCACTCTCCTATCATCAGGTAACATCCAGTCTGTGTAACAGTTTTTTACTTCAAGCCATCAGGCTCCTCAACACAAAGAACTGCCTGTAAAAAAACTCACACACTCACTCACTCACTGTGTGTTACTGAACTGTTACAATCTAAACTCAACGCATATACTCAATACTCATTTCACTTCACTTTGTATACATCCATGTCTTCAGCACCACCCATATCATATCAATCACATTATACTGTTTTCATGCTGTTTTGCACCTCCTGATTTGCACGACATTGTATTCATGTTTAGAAGTACACTCTTGTTTATAGGTCTCTCTTTTGCACATTGTACTGTATAACATATTATTCAGTACGTTTACTGATCTATGTTTTGTGTATCTGTCCCACAATGTCTTGTGTTGTTTGCTTGTTTTTGTCTTGCACTGTTTGCACTAGGTTGCACACGATGCACTTCATGTGGCAACGACAACTTACTTTAGTCCTTAGCTCTGTGTTCTTTTATGTAGCTCTATGTTGCGTAATGTCGCTTTATGTTGTTTTATGCAGCACCGGGGTTCTGGAGGAAACGTTGTCTCATTTCACTGTGTACTGCGTCAGCTATAAATGATTAAAATGACAAAAAAAGCTTCTTGACTTGAACTTCATGATGCTGGACTGGAGAATCCGCACAGTGCACTGTAGATCCATAGAGGAATATAGAGGAAGAAAATCCATTATTGCATGCATTATCCTGATGCTGCCAGCAACTGTGACATACATGTCAGTGAGCAATGCAAGAAAGAACATGTTGTGCGTTGTCATGCAGGAGGTCATACATTTTATTTTCACTGAGAGAGAAAGATGTACAAGTATGTAATCTTTTTTTTTTTTTTTTTTTTACACACATCATATTCATGACAATTGAAATGTTTTCTATGTATTTATAAATTTCATATCAATAATTAAAATTGTATATAATGATTTATAGATCACTTTTATATCATGATCAATTAAAACCCTGTATTTATGAATTGCATTTATAACTATTTAGATCTTGTGTCTCCACCTTTATTCGGTCCCTTTCCACTTCTTGTTGTTACTCTGTCTTCTTTTCTTGTCTCTTCTACAGTTTTGTCATCATAGTAAAAGATAAAGTGGGATTAAACACAATGTGACACAGTAGTAAAGAATAGTAAATAAATGTGTAAATGTTCTCCAGCAGAATGTTTTGCAGAGCTAAAGAACAAACTTTACTAGTGGCATTTTTCCAATTCCAAAAATGTTGGACAGTTTGTGCAAAATGTAAATAAAACCTGAATGCAATGATTTGCAAATCTCAAATATTCATATTCTATTCACAATAAAACAAAAACATTTCAAATGTTTAAATTGATAATATATATCATTTTAAGGAAAGTTTTGATGGTGCAAAAGCTCTAAAAAAAATTCAAACAGGGCCATGTTTACCACTGTGTAGCATCACGTCTTCTGTCCGTATTCATCTCAGAACTAAAAAGACCAGTTTTGGAAGAAGAATGTTGTCCCATATGTGTGCTTAACTGTTCTGGGCATCCTTTGTTGTATTTTTTTGTTTGATGATGTGCCAAATGTTTTCAAACTGTGAAATGTCTACACTGCAGGCAGGCCAGTTCAGCATCCAGACTCTTCTACTATGAAGTCATGCTATTGAAATAGTTGCAGTATGCAGTTAGCATTGTCTTTCTCAAATATGCAAGCTATTCCTTTAAAAATACTTTTCTGGATGGAATCACTTGTTGCACTAAAACCTATTCCAGAGGACGTGGTGCCGTTTCTAAAAAGAAATTAACATATTTATTTGTCTGACCACAGAACAGTTTTCTACTTTGCCTTAGGACATTTTAAATGAGCCTTGGCCCAGGGAGGATTGGGGCGTTTCTAGATTATGTTCATGCCTGCCTTCTGGCAAGACAAATTATAACACGTTTATTCATATGCATAGATTTATTAATGAGAGAGAGATTAATTAAAGAGAGAGTAAACTTTAGAGTAGATGGTGAATGAGTGGGCTTGGTGAACCATCCATCTTAGTCATACTTTTGTCTCTCTCCCTGTGCACTTGACACTGTTTTGAACAATCAAGGACATTTTATTTGCCTGAATGTCTCTGTTTTATGTAAAGTATTTATCTGAGGTCAGATTTTTTTTCCAATAGGCTAGCTATTGTAGGTCTATATAGGTTGCATATGTATATAGAAGCTTATATAGGTTATAAGATTTTATAGGTATTATATATTTTATATAGGTATAGGTTGATTTCTATATGTTATAGGTTTATATGTCTATGTGCCTATGTCTGTTCATATATGTTTACTTATGTAGGAGCGTGATTCTGTACAAGACATGTTGTCATTGTCATCCTTTTTATGTGTCTTCAAGCTCAAGTCAAGTCAAGAGGCTTTTATTGTCATTTCTACTATACACAGTGGTACACAGTACACAGTCAAAACGAGACAACGTTCTTACGGAACCCTGGTGCTACATTAACAACAACATAGAGCTACAACACAACACAAGCTACGTAAAGTGCATCGAGTGCAACCTAGTGCAAACAGTGCAGATGAAAAACAGTACAGACAGACAGTGCAGACAGACAAGACAAGACAAGACACAAAACCCAAGAGAGTGCAGACCAGTAAACCTACTGTATACTTTGATTATACAGTACTGTGCGAGGATAACTGTAAAAACTATAACTGGGAGTAAATATAAACAGACACAATGCAGTGCAGAAAACAGCAGCACTCAAGAGGTGCAAAAGACAGCATGTAAACAGCATGTAAAAGCTCAGTTTTAATTTATTAAATAAATACATTTCTTTAATTTAATGCACAACTACTGAGAGGGTTTTAGTGCCAGAATTTTTTTTTAAGTGTACAGAATGTACAACATATATTACCTATTTTCACAAAAATAACCACAATGTAAGCTCACATCACTGAGTATGACATCACTTCCTACACTACAGGAACTACAGTGAACCCCTGAAGCTAAACAATCTGAACAATGTAGACGCAGCTGAAATGTTATGGTATTAAATTGTGCTGATTGTTTTTAAGTCCCAGAAAGTCTCATGCATAATAACAGTGTGAACTCCTACTGCCTTCCTTTTTTCTAATAATTATGATAACAGATTTATAATAATCTTCTTCTCTTGTGATAAGCTTTCAACATGCAAGTACTTTGTTATACTTTGTATACTTTGAACTTTGTTATTTGTTATTTGTTAGAAGCTTGTGTGATAAAACATTTTGAAAGAGCTGAATGGGGAATTAATGAATTATGAAATAGAAACATTTTAATGATTAATTTTGTATGGTCAATCATTCATTGTCGTGTGTGTGTGTGTGTGTGTGTGTGTGTGTGTGTGTGTGTGTGTGTGTGTGTGTG
>JAAIIK010000127.1:809318-828586 GCA_014706435.1 Silurus glanis
AATAATAATAATAATAATAATAATTATTATTATTATTATTATTATTATTATTATTATTATTATTATTATTTATTCAATATTCTTTTTTTTCTTCCGGGAAATTTTTTTATTTTTATTATTATATAATAAAAAGTTTTCAGTTTTATGCGATATATTTAGTTGAGCTACTCAGTAATAGTAAAATAAAGTAATAGTAGTTTTACTGCAGAAGTTGAGTTTTCCACCACTGTTCACTGTTCTTTCTATGTTTCTTTCTTTTAGAGAGAGAGAGAGAGAGAGAGAGAGAGAGAGAGAGAGAGAGAGAGAGGACCGTCTTCACCAATAGACGGTTAGTCTGAACACGTGACCACGCTTGTCGACGTTACGTCCGGTTTCCTGGCCCCGTCCACTTCCTTTCCGCCTGCACGCGCTCTGTGGTGAATACGCGTTACCCCTGTACTCTCGGAGAAGTGCGTGTTTAAATATGACTATTGCTTTCAAAAGGATGAAATAAAAATTATTTTATGTATATATATTTACTGTATGTTTTCTACAAGTGTACAATATGATTAATTCGAGCTGAAGTAACATGAAAAGGAGCAGTTACTGTTAGCGTTAGCTCCAAGCTAATCTGCATACAGGCTTCTGTTGCTGCTGTAGTCTTGTTTCAAGATGTATGTTTAAAATATAGATATATATATTTATAAGTAATGATCCAACAATGTATATTTATTAAAAATTATATTCTAAAATTGTAGGTTATATAGTTAGTATTTAAATTTAGTATTTGGATGGTTTGTATTAATGTGCTTTTCCATATGACTAGCTTGACTTTCCCCCCCCCTATTTAAGGATGCGTTACGTAGCTGCTTACCTGCTGGCTGCTCTGGGGGGCAAAGAGAACCCCAGTGGCACTGACATCAAGAAGATCCTGGAGAGCGTGGGCATCGAAGCTGACGAGACCCGCATGAAAAAGGTGGGATAAGGACACACAAATCACCCTTCAAACTTTTTGAAGAGAGCCTTTGCACCAAATCTGATGGGTCAGGATGTGTACATTATTTCTGTATAACAGTACCACTGTGGCAACTGGTTTATGTGCTCATTATAAAACGTTATTGTTTTTATAGTAACAGATTATAAGGCCAAATAATTTATAGAATTTATCTTTATGTGGGTGTTTATTTTATTAGAAGACATTTGTTTAACATTTACGGAAGCCTCCAGTGTCACATTGCTTTGCAAAGTTTCCCATATCAGAAAACAATAAACTGCTCCAAAAAAAAAAAAAAAAAGTAAAAATGCACTGTGTTTTCGTTATGTTTGGGTTTAAAATGATCCCAAACTTTGGAAACTTTGTTTCTTTCTATGACCTGAATCTATGAAAACCTGTTTCTGCCACATTAAAAGAAATTAAATTCTGACTTTTTTTCTCCGGTAACCCTGTTGTCAGCCTGAAGTTTGAAGCTGTTGGTGTATGCACAAGGCCTCCACTGCTTCATCTGTCTTTTTCTGTCTCGTCCAGAGCTGACAGAGTTCTCCACAGGCATCGGAGACTTTGTTTGATAGCATGTGATTCTATTGATTGTAGCTAATTACATTTTCAATGTATAAAGCTTTCTGGCACTACGTGGGGGTGACTGTGGAAATAAAGTCAGAATTACTCAGAATTAGGCAAACTTTTTTTATTTAATGTGGCGGAAACGGGATTCCATATGAATCTTCTCCTAGCCCCTCACTGTTTTATTCACATACCTCAATTTTTTCATTCTGCAGCGTCTTCTGTGTTCGCTGTCCAGAATGCTACAGTTTAGCGGGTGGTGCCTCAGTAATGGTCCTTGGGAAACACATTGTGTGTAGTTAAATGGACTAAATGAAGCATCGGCGCAAAATAATTTTCCTTGATCATTTTTTGTAATTTAATTACTAGAGGAATTGTTACACCCTAATGTCAATAAATAAATTGTGTTGTAATTGTTGGCACATTTCTGTGGTGTAATCAGAACACCTCTAGACTATGCAGCTATATGGAAAAATTATCTATGGTAAGGTATGTGCGTTGCTTGTGTGTAAAACACTAAGCTTAGTACTTGTTTCTTCATCAGAGGTTTATACAGGCTTTATAAATTGAATTGACTTTTACCGTCTCTTTGAAACGTTTCTTACCAATTCTTTAAAACATCAGAGATGGGTTCATAAGTTCAAGCCTTGTCTTCCATGGTTGCCTGCTTTGTGTTGTCAGTCAACATCAAGTAATTTTACTATATTTATTTATTGCAACAGGTCGTGTCAGAGCTCAATGGCAAATCAGTTGAGGATGTGATAGCTCAAGGTGAGTCTCACTTTGTATGCATTAGGCATCATTCTGTTCACATTGTAATCACTAAATGTGAGATTATTATTTACACATGATGCGCTAAGGATAAATATTTATTTGTTATAAAGTGTTTTTTATTGGGCTTCTATTAGTCCCTTATTACCAGCACATAAAAAAATCTTTATTGAAACTAGCAAGTAGGAAATTATGATGAGGTTCCTCGGTTTGTGGCAATATTACAGAAAGGCAACCAAAGGTGTTGAATATTAAATAAAAAAAAATAAAGAAAATATTTATTTTAAATTGATCATGTATGTCAAACAAAGTCCTGCAACTAAAAAACAGTAATCATAGTTTAAATTTTGATGGTGATTACTCTGAGTATCGTATATCTATATAGTCATTCTATAGAGCGCATCTGATTTAAAGTTCTTTCTCAAAAAAGTATTTTCTCTTCTTACTCAAGTTAGTTTAGTTGAACATGATGTCCGATACCTTTCCCAAATTGGCCTCATATGGCTAATATTATGTTTTAAAATGTTTGCCAATATTTTCAGGGAAAATTCTATTATGTTAATACTCAGTTATAAAGATTTTCCATTTATCTTTAAAATAACGACTAAATTACAGGAAGCCTGAACTTTGAGTAAATCTTTGCTTTACCAACATCCTTATTAATAAAGTGTTTTTTTTTTTTTTTGTTTGTTTTTTTTGTTTGTTTTTTTTAATCATCTCGCATCTCTGGTAGGTTACAGTAAACTAGCCAGTGTGCCATCTGGTGGCGCTGTTGCAGTGGCGGCATCTGGTGCTCCTGCTGCTGGAGGTGCTGCAGCTCCTGCAGGTTAGTGGCTGTCCTACAGCTCATGTTTTAAACTAGTGTATAATGCCAGTTTTAAGATTTTTATATATATAAAAAAAAAAGACATGCATGCATGACACTACTTTGATATGGAAAATGTTGCCAAAGCATGATTTTTTTGCTTTTAGATATGTGTTCTATATCTTAATTTTCTTTTACTTTCCTTTTTTAGCAGCAGCTGAGGAGAAGAAGGAGGAAAAGAAAGAGGAGTCAGAAGAATCTGACGATGACATGGGATTCGGGCTGTTTGACTAAACCCTACAAATGGGACCAAAATAAAATTTGTTTAAAAAAAAAGATTGTCATTTGTTTTGGATGAGTATTATTTGTTTTGGATGAGTATAATTTATACCCAACTTAATCCACCTTTTAATACCACCATCACGTCGCAATTATAGAAACCATCAATACTAAACAAAAACGCAATATAACAACGCTTGGCATTACAGAGAGAGAGAGAGAGAGAGATTTCACGTATGGAGGGTGAATACCATTTTACTAAAGCAAGAAACCCAGTTAAGACAACTCCAACCATGCTCCAAAATGCTGACGCTACTCTGGACCAGCTAGATGGCCCTGTGAGGCGAATATGAAATCTGATTGGTTAAAGAAGCAGCTATTTATTATGGAGACTATGGTTTAAAAAAGGGGCCAGCAGAACAGACATTGAAGTTTCTGGACAGATTAGAGTTACATGGCAGCACATAGAGGCTGAAATCTGATTAGACAAAAAAAATCTAACCTCCCCATACACGTACTGGAAGCAGTGCAGCCAAGAGAAATGCCACGAAATAGAGAATATACTGTTGGGAATAAATTAATACAATTTCATTAAACAAATATTAGAATTTAGGTTGTAAATGTAGGTCAGTGCTTCTGATAGTGTTTAGGCCAGCAGAGAAGGCCTTGCTGGCCCTGACCACCTGCCACTGGTATTTAATGAGTATTAATTAACTAACAGATTAATGAATTGGGTCACACATGAACAAGAGTTGGATCACATGAACAAAGGTAGATTCAGCCACAAGGGTCTTAGAGGGTGTCCGTCAATAACGCGCAGTCCGTGTTCCATTTCATCTGAAGTGTTCAGTAGGGTTGTGGGTTTTTTTAACAGGCCCCTTAAGATTTTCCTCTCCAACCCAAGTAAACCATATTTTCATGAAGCTTGCTTAGTGCGTGGCATAGTCATGCTGGAACAGGTTTGGGTCTCCTAGTTCAACTGAAGGAAAGATTTAATAAAACCACATCCAAAGACATCCTATAGTTTGGGCAATGTCAGCTGTCCCAATACTTTTGTTCATACAGTGCAAGTTGAAAAACAGCAGGAATGTAAACAGCGTGTACATAAATTTGTTTCCACTAGATGGCAGCTTGACCTATTTTTGAACCAGCACATGGTTGCTAATCATTTCTGATACCAGCAGCAACAGTTACTGAGAACATACTGTAATGTTGCTAATTTTGACGGTTGTCATGTTCCTATTACATGTTCAAGTCATGCTTAATTAGTATTAAGGCACAAAGGAAGACATTAATAGACTGTATAAGTTTAAGTAGCAATGTTTCTTCTAAATGTCCAAGATGTATAATAAATGTATAATTTATAAAGAGGTTAAAGTGTCATATATTGTAGGCAGAAAGATGTAATTTTACATTTAATATATAACCTCTATTTAAACCCATTTTTATTTGGTTTGCAATAATTGAGTAACAGTGACATACTACTTATGATGGAAAATCATATGATTCAATATAAATTTCAAGACCTGTCAGTTATTTGTGGTTATATAGAATGGACATAAAGAAGAATGAAAAGTCTTTGAGAGGTTATTGCAACATTATTAATTCAGTCTAAGAAAGCTTAGTTTCAGTGTCCTGTCTAGTTTAAAAAACATTTTAAATACTAAACATCCAGTTTGTTTGTTTGTTTCTAAGCATTGTTCATGTATACTTGCTATTGACTGAATGTGTTTATTTCACTTTTAGCTTTTCAGTCTAATCTTAGATTGAGTCTTGGGGAATTTACTACATTACAGTTTCCTAATTTTTTTTTGTTCATGAGTGTGTGTTAGGCAGTGAGATTCAAAATCTACCATTACAATCCCACTTTCACAAAATGTTTAATCTTAAATTTAAACAATATGAAGATTCAGTGTTAGTTCACAGCTCAGAGCTATTCTTGTGCCCGGATGTCTAACATTTGGGTTTATGAATATCATTGTCATTTCCTGATTTGATTTTTGCTGGTTTCATATGGTCATCAATTTTTGTTTTCTGTGAACATCCTCCTTCAAATCTTTCCATAGAATTTCTTTATCTCTATCTGTTTTGTGCCAAAATAGATTGCTTTGGAATAACATGAATATTTTTGACAAGACCAAGACCCATCTAAAGAGCCTCCAGCATGATGCTGCCACCACCATGTTTCACCATTTGTATGGAGTGCATTGTGTAATAAGCTTTTGTATAAGTGGAGTTCTTTGTGAGGGCAAGGCTAGCTTTTTATCCTTCCAACTTATGAAGGTAATCAACATGATAACTGTATGAATGTGAAGATCTTTAAACATGTCTATAAGTGATGCAACACACAATGCACATGATCCTACAGTTTGTTTATTTGATTGGCATACAATTTTAGCAATAAAACAGCACACACAGGTAAACTTGTTATGACAATAACAAGCAACAGGAAGTGAGTTAAAGCAGGACAAAACTAAAAACTGAGAACTTCTGGTAGAAGGGATGAAAAAAATATATAAGATGGTATAAGCCAAGGTGGCGTGGAGAGGGTTTAGCTGCTCTCACTGCCCAGTGTGTGTTTATCAAACAGATATTCAGCCATGCCATTCTGAGGCGCTCCCATACGGCGCAGGTTGGTGACCCAATCAGCAAGCTCCTTGATGGATTTTACCTGTTCGTCCAGGTAGTGAGTCTCAATGAAGTCACACATCTAAAAAAACACAACAAGATGTAAGGACTCACACAATAAGTCACGTGTCTAGTGGGATTTCCAATATACAGTTTCTCCTAACCTAACTGACTCAAATTACACGAACACACTAAACAACGTGCAAAACAATGCCATTTCAAATTTCCATAGTAGATAAAGACACTGCAAAACAAGTTTAGTGAATTAGAAAAAAAGACAACAGGTTCATACTTTTTAAAGGAAGTTATCCATTTGAAAACAACAAGCTTGGTCAAACAGATTTTCATGAGACAGCTGGGTTTATAGGATTAAGCTTGTGTTTATGAGCTCAGCCAAAAATATACAAATTACACAGAATTCCCCACCTATCTACATGCTCAAAACAAACTAGTGTTTTGTCTTATATTATATATTAGTGTATAATTTTAGACTGTTATTGAATACACACAGGATTCCTATTACACATTTTTTTTCTCTGTTTTCTTATGCTAGCAATCACAAGGACAGCAGCAAGTTTAAAAGAGAGAGCTCCTTAATTTAATTTTTTTTAAAAATGCTGCAAATAAATGGTTACAGTGCCCATTTGTACAAAAAAGCAAGTTTGGTAGGTCTATGTGTGCACTCACATGAGGGTCGTTGTGATCAGTGGCCACCTTATGCAGGTCCAATAGGGACTGGTTGACATTCTTCTCCAGCTGTAGTGAGCACTCCAGAGCCTCCACACCGCTACCCCACTCATCACGTTCTGGTTTCTGTCATGCACAAAAGCAAAGGGGCGCATAATCAAATCAACAACAAGAAATTTGGCCATTCTTTTAAAAAATGTTTTAACTTAAAAAAAAAAAAAAAAAAAAAAAAAAAAAAGATTTCTAGTGTCTTATCTTCCTTACCCTGTTGGTCATTTTTTCCAGCTTGGAGCTTAACTGACTCTAAATGATAAGAACTCCACCCAAACAAACTGTTAGTATCTGTGCTTCTCTACATGTACTCCCTAACGAAGCCCCCATTGTAAGTATTTACCACCAGTGTAATAAAGCAGACTATCACAATAAATACCAAAGAAAAATTTTAGCAATTGATTTTAATGTACCTTGATGTCCTGCAGGAAGATTCTTCCACCCCTCTGGTTCTGAAGTTTCATCAGTTTGTCTGCATGCTCACGTTCCTCATGCGATTGCTTGCGGAAAAACTTAGCAAAGTTGTGCAGCCCCTGGTCGTCTCTGTCAAAGTAATAAGACTGCGAAAAAAAAATTTGAAAAACAGGTTAAAATAAATACATAAGAAAAAAGAAAAAAAAAAAAAAAAAACGTTGTGGAAATTAAAAGGAAATCAGCACTGAAACGACACTGGCTGTGGGCAACAACAAAACCTTTATGTGGAACTAAAGCTTATTTACTGCAGAATCCATTGCACCTTCCCAATCATGCATCGCACTGTGGGTAAGAAAGCCTTTTTATGTCCATCTGACAGATTTTATAATTAACTATTTACTTCTCCAAATGTGAAAAGTCTGTGATATTAAAAATTTTAGATTTTTTTTGCATTTTATTATAGCCCATCCCAAAACTCTTACCATAGACAGATAGACATAGGAGGCATACAACTCAAGGTTGATTTGCCGGTTTATGGCGGCCTCACAGTCCTGGTGGAAATTTTGTCTCACCTGAGAGCTCATGTTTCTGTCAACACACAAACGAGAGAGAGAGAGAGAGAGAGAGAGAGAGAGAGAGAGAGAGAGAGATTTATTACAGAAATGTACATACTACACAGGGAAACTTACTTTGGTGTAAATGTTCAATGTAAATGTAAATGTTGGTGTAATGACACTGTTGTGAGGTTTCTAAATATCATCCTTACATTCTGTAGGAAGAACTTACACAACATCAGAGAGCTAGATGGAGGTTTGATGGGAGGTGATTTCCATAAAGGGAAAAAAAAAAAAAAAAAAAAAAAAAACCCAACCGAAAACAAACAGCTCTACAGCTTACACAGCACATGCAGCCATCTGCCCAAAACTTGAAAATGTCTATTTAAAAAAAATCTGGATAATTAAAAAGAGTTTTACAAGCATGTTTTGCTGTCACAGTGTGACTGCTTTTGTACCCCTTATATCACTTCGTTACGATAAGGGCCACAATTTTGGGGACAGCACAGCTGGGTTCTTCAGATATCACCTTCTGCTAGGCTGCAGTACAGGTTGCTCTGGTTAAAAAACGTGAAAACGACATCCATCGTAACCAGGGCTACAAGCAAGACAAGGGTTTTTCATCTGTTTTGACTGTCACAGGAGCATCGCCGTGTGACGATGCCAGTGCTCCTCATACACACCAGTAATAATGGATATGTTTATTAATGTTTCATGTAAATTTGAATGTAGCTGATAAAAAAATAGACTGAACCATGTTTTCTGTCATCAAGCAGTAACAGATAATAAAAAAAACAAACTAGAGGCAGTGTGGAAATTAGTACACAGTTAGAAATTGGAACATAGTGACCTGTTAGTGACCACTTTATTATTAAGCCACATACAGCCGCCTGTCCTAGATCACCTTTACCTTATTTAACAGGTCAAAAACCGACGAAATTTTTCTTAATGACGTAATTACTGTACTTAGCGGCCTAACGCGCACGCGCACAAACAACAAAGCGTCGTTTTTTCTTCCCTAACTGTATTCCGACAAAATACGCCCACTGCACTGGGATTGTCTGCTTTTCCTGCTCTGCAATTGGTTCGATTTTGCCCGCCCAGGGTCAGCAACCAATCAAACAAGTGCCTCTAAGCGAAATTTTCACATGAAGGAGGATTTCCCGGAATATGCGTTGGAAGAAAAAAAGATACTGGACTGAGTGGTTAATTTTTTGCTGTGTACATAATACATATTTTGTTACCAATAATTATAAAACACACTTACCGTCGTCGGCTTAGATCTTTACTTCAGCTATACAGGACGGCTTTAAGCAGATGATTTCGGGGCGTTTTTTAAGCGATATATGCTAAATAGCTCAATCTTAATTTAAACTGATCAGAAGACAGAGGTTAAGGCTGCCGTTCAAGCACTGTTGAAGCGGAGAACCTTCTCTCTGTCAGTGTGTGATAATCGACTTGGCTCCACTGCGCAGAGGATTTTGTTATCGCTGTGTGTGCATATTTATGAGATAGGCGGTGCCCTCTTTCATTAAACCAATCAGATACGTCAAATACATACGCACCTAATACGACGTAATGACGCTGGGCGGACTCACGTTTTCTTGGCAACGAGTTGGTTTACTATTGTCTGTTTATGCTTTATAGCAAAGCATAAACGAGACAACAAATCACATGTTGTAATATTCAGTTCAGACAATAAAAAGCCAAAAGCACCATAAATTGAGTAGATTATATATTGTGTAAATGTACAATTGTTTTGAGTTTTGAATTTGAATGTCCAATTTTGAATTTGTCCTCTAATTTTTATTACAACTTATTTTTAAATATTTGTAAAAATGTAAATATTTTAAATATATATTTTTAAAAGCATTAATGTGACTATCAGCAAAATAATGATCAAAACAATTTTGTGCAACTATAATTACAAAATACACGTTTTTTATGTTTGTTATCTTTATGTTTGCTTATATCATACAGAAGTGATTCATGACACCGGAGTGTCTGCAAAAATGCATTAAACATTCATATCCACTGATCACCTATATGGTTCACTAGAAACACAGTGTCAAGGTGCTAAAGGATTTCTGATTTTATTGCTTGTAGTTAAAGAAATAAACACCATGCAAAGCAGCACAAATAGAAATGACTATTTGGTCAAGTAATTTTTTTTTTTAAGATTTTATGCATAAACTGCACTTCTAACAATCTTAAACAGCAGCAATAACAATAAATATATATTTTTTTAAATAGAAGAAATATTCATTGATTTTGTCTGCTCATGGCCATTGCATTATAACTTTGAACACTACACATTATTATATTGTTTGTCACCATTTTAGAAATGTGACAATTATGTTTACGTTTTCTGTTTTTTTTGTTGTTTTGTTTTTTAAACACTGTCCACTGTGTAACAAAAAATATATAATTTGTAAAACATTATTTATGTAATTTTGTTAAGGCTGCAGGAAGCTACAGCAGGGGGATCCGCATGCAGTTCCAGAGCCATAGGTTGCCGACCCCCAGTCTAGACTGTATGGCAGTTGTTCTTTCCTTCACAGGTATCCTTGTTCCATAGTTATACATCAGGCCAACTCATGTTAATATCATTTAGGCACCATGAAATTGTATTCAAGCATTTGGCTTGATGTTATTATAGGCATGGACTGATTTAAAGAAAAATCTACTAAGCACAGTTTTTAAGTAGAAGAATAATACTGTTCTTTCTTAGTTCTGCATTTGTAAACTTCAGTATTTAAATTTGTGGTCTTTCAGCTTTTAGTTTTTTTTTTTTTTAATCCAGTCACAGGGCTGGTACAACTAATAGGTGGCCAATCAGTGATATTGGCCCCAACACCTAATCCAGTTCTAATATTTACAAACTTAGAAAACATCTAATTAAAACTAAAACTGAACAATGATAATAAAAACAACTTGGGAAACATATAACCTTCAACCTTCATTTTAACTTTAAACACCATAAATATTGTTTTTATTGGATCAGATTAGTTCTCAAATAATAAAAAATCCTATATCAACTTATCAAGTGTATTTTCAAACTTCAGTAGAAAATCAGAACATTGAATAAAAAAGTTTTTATTTTCATATAACTTTTTCCTTTTTTAAATATTTTATTTAACTTAATGTGTTACTTAAGCAATGACAGCATCAGAACATTATACAGGGTGACTGACAGCAGTCAGACAGTTTAAAAAAAAAAAAAACAGTACTCTGAAGATTTTTAACTCAAAATGTATTTATTTTTACAGAAACAGAGGTTAAGACATGCCATTTGAGTTAGTTATTCAGTTATGAAAAATATGTCATGTCATTGATGATGACTATCCGGTTGAATGCAGCTTTCAATTATTCGCTTGAAATTGTCCATCACTCGGGCTAACAGCTGTTGATCAGTCGTGAGCACTTCTTGTCAGATGGCATTGTTCAATTCATTCAAATTACTCTTCAGGTACCCCCATAGGAAGAAATCACATGATGTCTAGTGTGTGTGTGTGTGTGTGTGTGTGTGTGTGTGTGTGTGTGTGTGTGTGGGGGGGGGGGGTAGCTCATCCCCCTCCCGTCATATACTACCTTTTCTAAAAACGACTGACTCCCGTCAGTCACCCTGTGTAACCAATTCTATTTTTTATGCCACTCTTTCCTCACTTTATTACTTTATTACCAAAAGCAACCTGAAACCTAATTTGTATTCTTTATCAGTTAAATCCCAATTACTTTTTTTTCTGCTTTTGTTCTGTCCATCCATCCATCTATCTACAGCATTAGTCTCCCTTGGCAAAAATCCTTACAAATTCATCCACATCTGAAGTATTTGTTATAGATTTCTCATTGGCCAAGATCACTAAATTCCTCTTGCTTTTATGTAACATGGTGCAATGATAGATAGTGCAGATGTAATGAGGAGTAAAAAAGATATACTATGTAATATGTACATGTATAGTACAGAGGTTATATACAGTGTTTTGTTTTGTTTTTTAGTGATCTAGCGGTGTTGTGTAGAGTTCAGTAGTGTGATGTTGGATGTCCCTGACCCTGCTGGTTCTGGTACGTATGTTCCTGTGATCTTGATGGAAGGAGGTTAAACAGTTTATGACTGGAATGTGAAGAGTCCTTGATAATGTTGTGAGCTCTGCGCAGACATCTGCTGTGGTGAAGATGTTCAATGGCAAGTAGTTGAGTGCCATTGATGGGTTGGGCGGTTTTTACCACCCTTAGGGGGGTTAGAACTCTCACATGAAGCTGAAGACACACCATTTCCCAGGCTGTTACATAAAATGTATGCATCTTAGGAAAAGCTTCCTTATACTCCTGCAGATATTTACACACAGTGCACAGGAAGGATTAAATGAGCATCATACATAACCGATAGCACACTCTTAGTAATTAGCTAATATTCGCTTGGATGGAGCGTTGTTAATGAAATCACTAACCGGCTGAACTGGAGCTGAGACATCCAGGAGATGGGACTACTTTGGGGCATTTGTTGAGGAATGAGGATGAGCAGTGCTTGTGGAGGGTAAACTGAAATTAGCCATAGCCTCTGATGTGCTAACAGCAGCCTCGCTACAGACACATGCAGCACTAGGCTTGCTTATAGGCTTAAAAAAAAAAACATAAATCACCAGCGGTGGCAAAAGTTAACACATCCTTCACTTAAGTAGAAGTACAGATACTCATATTTTAAAATACTTGGGTAAAAGTTGAAGTACTGACTATACTTTTTTTACTCAAGTTGAAGTAAAGAAGTTTGGGCTCTGACATGTACTTAAGTAAAAAGTACTTTACTACTACCTGTTTATTGTCATGCTGGTAATTGGACCTCACATTATATTAATATTAGGGCCATCAATCAAATAAAATATTTAATCACAAATTAATCGCACATTTCTATCTGTTCTAAATTTAAAAAAAGAAATATTAATATTTTATGTTTTTTATACTCTAAGCAACATGGACATGGAGAAATATGGATGCTTTATGCAAATGTATGTTTATTATTAGTGAAACCAAACTCAACAAAGAGCATGATGACAAAAAATGCTTGTAAATGTTTTAAAGTAATAATGGTGGTTTAAATTACCTAAATCATCAGGACACCAAACGGAACTTTTGCTATGTTTCCACACGGATAGTTAAAGAGGTGATACCGGAGAAACTGTACCTCTTCTAACTTATACCAATTATATAATCAGAGAATATTTGTTTTCGATTTAAACGATGTAAAAGTCATTTCGAGCTTTCTAATCATATATTTATTATGTCAGTGAGGCAAATATTCACTGAGATTCATGTTGTTTTATTTATGTGTTTGTGAAGGGAGATGACAGAGACAGCAGAGAGCGACCCCTGTCTGTTTTCTTTATTTTAGAAAAGTACAGCGTTTTATTGTTATGAGTGTATACAAATAAAAGTAGACTGTTATTACATATTCGAATGATGTATTGCTCTTACTCAAGAGGATGTCGTGAATAACTGTATGTTGCACTGAAGGCTTTTATATTTAGTTATTTATTTATGTATTTATATTTTTTATAAAAATGGTCAAACAGAAATGCACGCTGCATTAATCGTCCGTTAATAAAATGTAGTGCCGTTAAAATGAATTTGCATTAAAATTTTGACATCTCTAATATATATATATATATATATATATATATATATATATATATATATATATATATATATATATATATATATTAATACAAAACGAATTTCACATTTTTTATTAACTAATAAATGTATCCAGGCTGAACATCCAACACATAGAGCACAAGCAGAGAAAAGATGATGATCAGTTCATTCATGTTTACATCACTGACTCCTTCTGTTTTATACATGCTAAACCCAGACTTCTTGTTGCCTTCTGCCACGCTCATTGTGAGCTTCATAAACTAGTCTATGTCTGTGGTGTGTAAGAACCAGGAAATGATACACCAGTGAATTGAAAAAGTTGCGCAATGACAAGAAATCGGTTGATGGGCTAAAATCGGCACGTAGAAAAAAGAAAAAAATAGACATTTAACCAAATTAACAGATTAAAACTAAAGTAACAAGCCTGTTTTGAAAATGTAAGAAGTAGAAAGTACAGATATTTGTGTAAAAATTGAATGAGTGAAAGTAAAATTTCTTTTTCTTCTTTCGGCTTCTCCCATTAGGTGTCACCACAGCGGATCATCTGTCTTCAGGCCCCGCTGTCCTCTACATCTGCCTCTTTTAACCCAACTACCTGCATGTCTTCAATCACCACATCCATAAACCACCTCCTTAGCCTTCCTCTTTTCCTCCTTCCTGGTGGCTCCATCCTCAGCATTCTCCTACCGATATACGCCATGTCCCTCCTCTGCACATGTCCAAACCATCTCAATCTCGCCTCCCTCACCTTGTCTCCAAAACGTCCTACATGCGCTGTCCCTCTAATAAACTCATTTCTAATCCTGTCCATCCTCGTCACTCCCAACGAAAACCTCAACATCTTCAGCTCTGCTACCTCCAGCTCCACCTCCTGTCTTTTACTCAATGCCAATGTCTCTTAACCATACAACATTGCAGGTCTCACCACAGTCCTACAAACTTTCCCTTTCACTCTTGCAGACACCCTTCTATCACAAATCACTCCTGCCACTCTTCTCCACCCACTCCACTCTGCCTGCACTCTTTTCTTCACTTCTCTAACACACTCTACATTACTTTGCACTGTTGACCCCAGGTACCTGAACTCCTCCACCTTCTCCACCTCTTTTCCCTGCAACCGCACCACTCCACTGCCCTCGCTCTCATTCACACACACGTACTCTGTCTTACTCTTACTGACTTTCATTCCCGTTCTCTCCAGCAAGTACCTCCACCTCTCCAGGCTCACCACAAATAACAATATCATCCGCAAACATCATAGTCCATGAAGACTCCTGTCTGACCTCGTCCGTCAACTTGTCCATCACCACTGCAAACAGGAAAGGGCTCAGAGCCAATCCTTAATGCAGTCCAACCTCCACCTTGAACCAGTCTGTTGTTGCTACTGCACACTTTACTGCTGTCACACTGTCATACATGTCCTGCACCACCCTCACATACATCTCTGACACACCTGACTTTCTCATACAGTACCACAACTCCTCTCTCGGCACCCTGTCGAACGCTTTCTCTAAATGCACAAACACACAATGCAACTGAAGGTCAGAACTCCTTCTGACCTTCTCTATACTTCTCCATCAACATTCTCAAAGCAAATAATGCATCTGTGGTGCGCTTCCTCAGCATGAAACCATACTGTTGCTCACAGATGGTCACCTCTTCTCTCAGCCTGGCTTCCACTACTCTTTTCCATAACTTCATGGTGTGACTGATCAACTTAATTGCCCTGTAGTTACTGCAGGTCTGCACATCTTCCTTGTTCTTAAAGATCGGTACTAGCACACTCTTTCTCTATTCCTCAGGCATATTGTCACCTTCCAAAATTCTGTTAAACAATCTTGTTAAAAACTCCACTGCCATCTCTCTTAAACATCTCCATGCTTCTACTGGTCCAACCGACTTTCCACTCTTTATCCTCTTAATCGCTGCTCTCACTTACTCCTTACTAATCTTATCCACTTCCTGCTTCACCATCTAACCCTAACCCAATTCTGTTTTTGCCAACCTCTTTCTCCTTATGATCTCCTGCACTTCCTCATTCCACCACAATGTCCCTTTGTCTTCCTTTCTATTTCCAGATGTCACACTAAGTACCTTTTTAGCTGCCTCCCTTATCACTTCTGCAGTAGTTGCCCAATCATCCAGCGGCTCTTCACCACTACCGAGACCCTGTATGACCTCTTCCCCGAATCTCACACTACAGTTTTCCTCCTTCAGTTTCCACCATCTTATTCTTATTTCAGTCTTTACTCTTCTCCTCTTCATCTTCACCTCCGAAACCATCCTACAGCCTACATCCTGTCTAGCTACACTGTCCCCTGTCAACACCTTACAGTCTCCAATCTCCTTCAGGTTGCATCTCCTACATAGAACATAGTCCACCTGTGTGCACCTTCCTCCACTCTTATACGTCACTCTATGATCCTCCTTCTTCTTAAAATGTGTTCACCACTGCCATTTCCATCTCTTTAGCAAAATCTACCACCATCTGCCCTTCCACATTCCTCTTCTTAAAGCCATACCTACCCATCACCTCCTCATCACCTCTGTTCCCTTCACCTACATGCTTATTGAAATCTGCCCCAATCACCAATCTTTCATTCCTGGGTACACCTTCTACCACTTCATCTAATTCACTCCAGAATCTTTCCTTCTCCTCCATCTCACAACCCACTTGTGGAGCATAAGCACTGATGACATTTATCATCGCCCCTTAAACTTCCAGCTTCACGTTTATCACCCTATCAGAAACTCTCTTCACCTCCACTACACTTTTACTGTACTCTTCCTTTGGAATCACCTCCACACCATGAAAGAACAGTTTTAACCCACCGCCTTGCTCCCTTTCCACTTGGTCTCCTGAACACACAACATATCTACCTTTCTCCTCTCCATCATATCAGCTAACTCTATCCCTTTACCAGTCATAGTACCAACATTTAAAGTACCAACCATAACCTCCACTCTCCTACACTTCTCCTTTCCCTGCCGTCTATGTAGACGTCTTTCTCCTCTCCTTCTCCTCCTTCGGCCAACAGTAGCCCAATTTCCACCGGTACCCTGTTGGCTAACGATACCTGTGGCGGTCGTTGGTAACCCAGGCCTCTACCGATCCGGTATGAATTTCTCAGTGTAAGTAAAACGTTTAATATAACATTAATATAATATAATAATTTAACATAAAACTATTAAAGTTTAATAGTGAATAATAGTGAAAAATAAATAGTGAAGAAAAGTACTGATACCAGAAAAATATACTTAAGTACAGTAACGAACAGTGTTGGGCAGTAACGTGTTACTGTAACGCAGTTACTTTTGACAGTATCTAATACTGTAATGCATTACTTTTTAAATAAAGTAACTCCATTACCGTATGGTGCGTTAAACATTAATTTTTTAAATGAATTAATTTTGGCTGAAGTGTAGCCTACAGTCTAACCTGTTTACAGCAACGACGCATTGTAGGATTGGTGGATGAACCACTGTAAACAAGAAGAAGACGCACTGTGGGCGTGTCTCCGTTTATTCACGTTTGTGCGGCAGTAATGGCGAGTCAACGCGAAAGCAAGACGAGTTTCTCAAAGTGGAAATATGCTCATTATTTTACTTTAGTTGAGTATAAAGACAAAAACATTTTAGTCAAATGTAAGTTGCGTCTTTCTGGTTCGTATCTACTGTGATAGCAGCAACTCCAATCTGTCGAAGCTCCTCCAGAAACTCCACGCCTCGACGAAGCTAGACGCTAACCCGGTGTTATGTTCTACATTGTTGATAGTTTTCATACTTAAGCTGTGAAAGGAACATTTTTAAGGGCTCAACACAACAGCTTTTATGATGCAGAAGCCACTTTAGTTTTTGATTCTGAATATATTATTCAGCTTGTTTTGTTATTTATTTCAGAAATCCTTGTGATATATTCAGTTTGTGCTGGTCTGACTTAAATAAAATAGTGTTTACAAATTACTTTGTGTTTAAGTCAGTTTTGTGTTTGTATAGACCATAAACGCATAAAAGGGCATTAATGGAAACATTAAAGAACGTTCTTTAAAAAAGTAACAAAAAAGTAACTTTTAACAGTAACGCATTACTTTTAGTGTAAGTAATCAACAAAGTAATTAAGTTACTTTTTGAATGAAGTAACTAGTAACTGTAACTAGTTACTATTTCTTAGTAACTAGCACAACACTGGTAACGAAGTATTTGTACTTCATTACTTCCCACCTCTGTAAATCACACATATAAAGTTGTAATTGCAGCTGAATAAAGTGTAATACATTTTTATGTTGGTTAAATGCACATTCATTACAATCAAAAACTGAGAAAAGTATGATTTGCAAAATCCTGATATACTATGTGAACACACACTCAGTGTGTGTTTGTGTCAGGTTAAATAGCAGTAAAGCACATACAGTATCTCACAAAAGTGAGTACACCCCTCACATTTCAGCAGGGCTGGACTGGGACAAAAAAATCGGCTCTGGCATTTTGGCCCAGAGTGGCCCACTACATACGATCGCAAATACTGCCCATCTTTGCATGTCCTTGAATATGTAGACCAACTCCTATTCCATAAAAGCACCAAAGCTATATAAAAACAGGTAGGAAAGAGTGAGAGTTGAAATTAAAACTTCTTAAAAGTGTAATTTAATAATACAATAAAACCATAATCGACACTGATGAATCCTAAAACTAGTTATGACATACATCTTGTGTGTGCCTGTGTGTTTGAGGGAGAAAAAGAAGAGACATGATCAATTGTTGATAAATAATGTTGAATAATAAAACAATGTATCAGAGACAATAAAAAAAATACAACTTTTACCTTCAAAATCTATCTTAAAGATCTGCTGTTTGTTTTATGGTAACACTAAGACTTCTCTTACAGACATAAATGTAACAAGCCAAACTCATGTAGTCGCAGAGCAAAGCATGCAATAAATTTATTGCAGTGCTATCACCATTATTTTGTGTTTTAGGCTCACTTTTATCAAGGGGGATCTAAACTTATTACATAACCATAATACATAAGTGTTCTAAAAGCAGTTCTGCTTACCGTAGGCTCTACACTCACTTCTTCCTCAACCAGGGGAGTTGTTTAAAGAAGTGTTAAAGAAGTGTTTTTGGTCAGTGTATGGACCAGTGTCAGTGTTTTTTGTAGCCTCCAGGGAAAAGAGAAGTAATCAGTAAACTAGTGAGGATGGAAGGAGAAGTAAAAATAACCCCACTGGACCAAGAAAAAGACCTGGAGAAGTTAGCGGAAACAGTGGCGGAGCTCAATAAAGAGGTAAAGGGGATAGAAGAACTGGCCCATAAAAACCAAGAACAAGTGGCCGCTAATTATGGGCTGGTGCAAGAAGGAAGTAAATTACTGAACACCAGCCTGAAGCAGCCTGAAGCAGCAAAAACATGTGAATTGACTACCGAGGCCCAAGCAGGGAAGCAAAGGGAAGAGAACCCCAACGAAACAAGTACAGAAATGACACCCATGGTCCTAACGCCACCCGACCCAAAAGAAGGACGTACATGAAGAGATAGAACTCTGATAAAGCCTCCGGCATGTTACAGCCATTCCGGAAAGCCTGAAAAGAGGCACACAAGGAAGTTGAAGAGAAATAAACAGAGCTCACACTCAAATACAGAGGGGAATGACAGGCCAAGTGACAACAGTGATGATGATACTTCAAGTGATGAAGAAAAATGGGACACCAGCTTGCACTTGGAGATATTAAAGCGATTCTGGCCCAAAACATAGGAAGGGCAAAAACAGTGGAAATGTTCAAAGAAGTGAAAGTAGGATATGATGCAGAAGATTCCAGACATGATCATTTTCCATTCGCCCATTCCGAAATGACATCTGGGGTACCCTGAGAAAACAATACCCCACAAA
>JAAIIK010000127.1:843586-874785 GCA_014706435.1 Silurus glanis
AACGACAGACTGGTTCAAGGTGAAGGTTGGACTGCATCAAGGATCGGGCCTGAGCCCTTTCCTGTTTGCAGTGGTGATGGACAGGTTGACGGACGAGGTCAGACAGGAGTCTCCCTGGACTATGATGTTTGCGGATGATATTGTGATTTGTGGTGAGAGTAGTGAGCAGGTTGAGAAGAGCCTGGAGAGGTGGAGGTACACGCTGGAGAGAAGGGGAATGAAAGTCAGTAGGAGTAAGACAGAGTACATGTGTGTGAATGAGAGTGAGGGAAGTGGAGTGGTGCGGTTGCAGGGAGAAGAGGTGGAGAAGGTGGAGGAGTTCAGGTACCTGGGGTCAACAGTGCAAAGTAATGGAGAGTGTGTTAGGGAAGTAAAGAAAAGAGTGCAGGCAGGGTGGAGAAGAGTGACAGGAGTGATTTGTGATAGTAGAGTATCTGCAAGAATGAAAGGAAAAGTTTATAGGACTGTGGTGAGACCTGCGATGTTGTATGGTTTAGAGACAGTGGCATTGAGTAAAAGGCAGGAGGCAGAGCTGGAGGTAGCAGAGCTGAAGATGTTAAGGTTTTCGTTGGAAGTGACGAGGATGGACAAGATTAGAAATGAGTTTATTAGAGGGACAGCGCATGTTGGACGTTTTGGTGACAAGGTGAGGGAGGCGAGATTGAGATGGTTTGGACATGTGCAGAGGAGGGACATGGGGTATATTGGTAGGAGAATGCTGAGGATGGAGCCACCAGGTAGGAGGAAAAGAGGAAGACCAAGAAGGAGGTTCATGGATGTGGTGAGAGAAGACATGCAGGTAGTTGGTGTAAAAGAGGCAGATGTAGAGGACAGGGTGGTATGGAGACGGATGATCCGCTGTGGCGACCCCTAATGGGAGCAGCCGAAAGAAAAAGAAGAAGTGTGGTGGGTCGTCTCTTATCCCAGAGATCCCTCATGTCTGTATTACCTTCTGGTTCTCCCTTTTAGTTATTGTGCCATAGCGAGTCTTGCCGGAGTCCAAACTGCACAGTGACATTAACTTTCATACAACAATAAGGACACATAATAATCCATATCCTTCTCTTCCTGTCACCCTCTTCTCTCTTTCTCTCTCTCTCTCTCTCTCTCTCTCTCTCTCTCTCTCTCTCGGTCGAGTTAAACTTGCTCCTGAGGCTCCAGTGACCACTGTTGCTGCCCCTCTCCCCTCCGTGGATCTTCCCACTTCGTCCAGGCCTGCCTCTGGATAGTGTTCTCTTCAACTGGAGGCCACTCTGTGCAGCTTGGGACGGTTTCTCATCAACGCCTTTTGTGGTTCCATGAAATTCCGGAGTAAGAACGGGCGCTTTGAGGATGGATTGGACTGTAGTTAATGTCAACAGACTCAGGAATACAGTTCGCTTCTGATCATCAACACTGTACCTCGCAACATTGTATATCTGCTACAAATGGACATTCGGTGCAACCCAGATGAGGATGGGTTCCCTCCTGAGTCTGGTTGCTCTCAAGGTTTCTTCCTTATGCCATCTCGGGGAGTTTTTCCTTGCCACAGTCGCCACCGGCTTGCTCATCAGGGACAAACTTACTTATAAAGAACATATTCACTTTTAATCACCACATTATCTGTGTAAAGCTGCTTTGAGACAATGTTCATTGTTAAAAGCGCTATACAAATAAAAATGAATTGAATTGAATTGAAATGAATGATTGGTGATTGGGGCAGACTTTAATGGGCATGTAGGTGAAGGGAACAGAGGTGATGAGGAGGTGATAGGTAGGTATGGCTTTAAGGAGAGGAATGTGGAAAAGCAGATGGTGCTAGATTTTGCTACAAAGATGGAAATAGCAGTGGTAAATGCGTATTTTAAGAAGAAGGAGGATCATAGGGTGACGTATAAGAATGGAGGAAGGTGCACACAGGTGGACTATGTTCTATGTAGGAGATGCAACCTGAAGGAGATTGGAGACTGGAAGGTGTTGACAGGGGACAGTGTAGCTAGACAGCATCGGATGGTGGTCTGTTGGATGGTTTTGGAGGTGAAGAAGAAGAGGAGGAGAGTGATGACTGAAAGAAGAATAAGATGGTGGAAACTGAAGGAGGAAGACTGTAGTGTGAGATTCAGGGAAGAGGTCAGACAGGGGCTCGGTGGTGGTGAAGAGGTGCTGGATGATTGGGCAACTACTGCAGAAGTTATAAGGGAGGCAGCTAGAAAGGTACTTGGTGTGACATCTGGAAATAGAAAGGAAGACAAAGAGACATGGTGGTGGAATGAGAAAGTGTAGGAAAGCATAAGGAAAAATAGGTTGGAAAAACAGAATTGAGATCGACAGAGTGATGAAAAAAGTAGGCAGGAGTACAAGGATATGTGGCAGCAGGTGAAGAGGGATGTGGTGAAAGCCAAGGAAAAAGCATACACTGTAAAAAATGTCCCTAATTTTAAGAGTAAATTACCGTTTAAATGCTACAGGATAAAAACGTATTTCACAAAACTTGCAATAACCGTAGAACTTACTATGAAAAAACTGTAATTAGTTTTACAGAGTAAGACCTTAAATTTAACAGTTAAAAACATATGAAAATATGGTTTATTGCAGTAAAATTAACAATATACTGTATTAGTTACCATTAAAAAATTATAATTTAGTTTTTTTAGTTTTTTCATTGTAAGGTAGTTTCATGGAATTGTCCTCCTAATCTTATTACAAATACATGAACATATTTGACACCGCTGTACAGTGTGCAATTGAAAACCACAATGCAGGGCAGAGGACATAAATAATTCTAACATATGTTTGATAAAATCATCTTTGTCTGTGTAAAGTTGTAATATAACTTCTAAAAAAAATTGTATGCTTAAATGGTCTGCCTTAAACGCTTAAAAATGTCCATCTTGACATGTGTCTATTTGATTTTGAGAACTAAAATATTGTTTAGCTGTAATTAATAGTGACTTTACATTTTTTAGGGTGTGTGATAGAAATTTCTGAAATTTAATGATCTGTTTTTTCTCTGTCCTCAGGAGTTTGTTTTAAGGTAGGAAAAATTCAACAAGCATTTGAAAAGGTAACTGTTAAGCATCATCCAATCATGATAAACGTGATAAGCCTTGGCGCCAGTGGGCAAAGAATTTGATTGGCTGAATACTGATTGGTGCAGTGCAGTGGTGAAATGGATTCTTGGGAAGCACTGTCGGAGCTGAACTACAAATAGGTAGAAATATTCTTTAAGATAAATGTGTATGGGCACATTGGTAAGTTGGATTTAATCAGTGTGTGGTTTTAAACACGAGTAGCATGTATCCTGTACCTGTTTTCATAACGCATAAGCATGTTTAGGCAGTACATGTAGTCAGACTTGCAAACTCCAGCCTGGAATGTGAAACATCATTTAGGTGTTTAAAACAGCAGTAGAGTGTGTGATTGTTCATGTGGTTAAAATGTTTAGCTGTTATTTCTGTGGAATATCAGTGCAAACCCTTAGTAAGCATGTTTTAAATGTCAAACTTCACCGTAATGAACCACGAGGCGTGTTCAAGTGCGCCGCTACTATTGCAAGCCAAAAGGGTCAGAATTACGCCTTAGATTAAACGCGTTAGCATTCAAAACGGCGTTAAATACGGCGTTTTAAACAGTATTGGCGCTGTAAAATATGACGTTGTGATCACAAATGCCGTAAAAAGCGCGCGAAAAATACGGAAATGACTGAGTATTTGACGGCGTTTAGTACAGAAGAAAAGCGCTGCTTTTTACGCCGTTCATATTGTCATGTGACAACGTAAAAAACGCTGTTTTGGTTGCACAGAGCGCGCGTCTTTTACAGTGTTTTTCTTATAGTATAATGAGTCACCACCCATTGATTTCCACAGCCAGTAATATTGAACTGTTCTCATCCAATCAATGATGAACAGAACCAGACCGGACCAATTCAGCACAAATCATTGGTGTTAATCCAATTCGTAGGAATTTTTTTCCATTTAATAAGCAGAAAAATCCAGTTCGCTTGAAAATGAACAAAAGAAACTCAATTTTACGCTACATTATACTATAAGAAAAACGCCGTAAAAGACGTGCATTCTGTGCAACCAAAACGGCGTTTTTTACGCCGTCACATGACAATATAAACGGCTTAAAAAGAGGCGCTTTTCTTCTATACTAAACGGCGTCAAATACGACATCATTTACGTATTTTTCGCGCGCTTTTTACGGAGTTTGTAATCACAACGGCGTATTTTACGGCGCCAATACTGTTTAAAACGCCGTGTTTAACGCCGTTTTGAATATTAACGGGTTTAATCTAAGGTGTAATTCTGACCCTTTTGGCTTGCCATACGCTACAGATTGTCACAGAACGTTTCGTTCATACGGTTCATTTAAGGCTCAATTTTACCGTAAACATAACATTGTTGCACACTACATTGACGCTACTGCAAATTTTCTTACGGTGTTTACATGTAATATTTCTATGTGCCAGCACCAGTGTCGCGATATCAAATCACTAACTAACAACATATCATCGAAGGGCATGTTGTAACATGTCTGGTGACAGGATGTGACCATACGTTCACTGTAAAGTCGTCATTTATATCCCACATGTCCAGGAAACACAGACAGTGTTCTGTGGACAGTTTAAGTGATCTTTATAAGGAGACAGTTTCTCATTCTCTTGAAACTGAACCTTTAGTTACAGGCCCTACAGAGAGATTTAGTGAGACTGATGAAGGTGGAAATTTCAATGACCTGTTTCTCAGAAACATTTGTCTTTTCTACTTGAAATTACAAGGGCAGTTTCTTCTGCCAGCATCAACTATACAAAATATTGTTGAAGAGATGCAGAGCATACACGAACTGGGACAGACATATACTTTGAATAAAATTAGTGCATTTCTGAAAAGTGATTTTGAGTTAACAGATGAGCACATTGGTAGAATGTGACGTCATGAAGGAATCGACCTATACAGCATTAGTCATTAAGGACCAATGAGAACCAATTTTTCAAGAACAAAGGCTTTTAAAAAAATGTTCAGATACACAGAACCTGTAAAGTTGTACGTAGGAATAGATGAAACAAAGGCACAGAGGTTTGCCTACTATGTTCCATTTAAAGACACTTTGAGATGTTTATTGGAGTCTGATTTATGGTGGAATTGTGCTGCACAGGATACATGCTTACCGTGCACAGATGTGCTTTGTGAGGTCAGTGATGTTCAGGTATACAAAAACGAGTTCTTTTCTCAAAACCCATCATGTCTCAAAATAATTCTATATCAAGATTCTTTTGAGTTGGTGAACCCATTAGATTCAAAAATCAAGCACAAAGTACTAGCTGTATATCTGTCTCTGGCTAATTTACCACCTCATATAAGATCAAGTACAGACCACATGTCACTTGTAATGCTGTGTCAAGAAAAAGACTTCAAACACTTTGGACATGACAAAGTTTTCTCAAGGCTAATTGCAGACTTAAAAGACCTGGAAGACAATGGAATAATTGTGGCAGAGGAAAACGTTAAAGGGACTGTTTTGTGCATTGCATTTAGGGTCTCATAGTATCGGTGGATTCACAGAAAATTTTAGTGTTTCTGAATATTTCTGCAGGTATTGCCGGATATTACGAAGGGATATTCAAACAGATCCAAATGCATGTGGGCCTCAGTGCACTCCTGTTTAATTCAGCAGTAGACGTTTAACAGTGGGACAACAAAACATTGAAGGTATAACAGTCAATTTTTAATTAATTGAATTACTTCAATGTTTGCATGCCTGACCTGACACCTTGTTTAGGCCATGACATTTTTTAAGGTTTTCTTTCCTATGATTTAGCCCTTTCCCTGAAGTACTTCATCAAGTAGAAAAAGTGGTTCACCTACTCAATTCTAAATAGACGCATTAAGCAATTTAAATACAGTGCATCTAATGCATTAAGTAAGCCATGTGCAGTGAGCTCCGAAGGCTCCGAAGCTTTTTGGTCAGGCTATTCAGAGCTGGAATTTTTCAAGACTTCTTCCTGTGATCATGTGTGACACGGTAAAAGAGCCCATGGAAGATGTTTGGCAGTTGACCCTTCAGCTAAAAGACATTGTGGAGATAGTTTGTGCCCAGAAAAGTTCATTTTAAGAGGTCGCATACTTTGACGTTCTTATCCAAGAATATCTTGCTTGTAGATTCTCTCTCTTTCCAGGACATAGACTAAAGCCCAAGCATCACTACTTGCGACACTACCCTGCACCATGGCCGCAGGAAGTAGGGGTGCTGGGGGTGCTGCAGCACCCCCTATTGGCGAGAGAGAGATTTTTTAAAAATGTAGGCCTATTAAAAATATTTTGCACAATTTATAAATTCCTTATGAATATTTTAGGAAATGATTTTGACACACGTAGGCTATTAAGTGTATTTTGGATTTTAATTTAATTATTTTGAGGCCTAATCAACACAGGTTCGGAAGTTACGTGGTCAACATCAGGCAGGCAGGCTAGTGGTAACGTTAGCTGAGTAAAGAGGTTTCCCGCTTGTTCCATGCAGCGTATGATACATCCATCTATGGCAGCAGCAGACTAGTAAATTTACATAGTCTAATGACAGAAACGAGGAGGAAATATGGCACAAAAACGGATTTTGGATTTTTTTGGAAAACCACCAGTGAAGAACTCTAGAACCGCAACCATGACAACGGAGTCTGTCCGCCCGCCTCTGCCTGCATTTGCACCGGCAGGCCCAGCCCCAGCACCCGCAACCCAACCTAGCGTGATTGGATTAGACGAGCCCTTCCAGCCAACATCCAGTTTCAAATTTCCTGCACGGCGTTGTGGTAATGAAATGTTCTCACGTTCTGTTGCACCGGCTTGGTTTGCTAGATGGCAGTGGCTGCATTATGTGGAAGAGACTGATCAGATTTTGTGTTTTGTTTGCCTGAAAGCAGTCGGTAAAAACCTCATACCTAGAGACAACAGACTACAGTTTGTGCTTGTTATTAATTAGACATATGATAATTGGTAAGGCGCGTCAAGTTCATTTGTAAAGCGCGTTTCACACGCGCAGGTGATTTTAGATTGGATTTCTCTGGCAGCGCGCAAACATAGCCTAAATGCCTTGACCTTGTGGAAGATAAAATTAGCTCTTCATACCTTTTACAACAACATGAAGATATCAGAAAAAGAGATCGGTGGTCTCTTTCCTGCTCGTGTTCCACATCCCTCTCAAAGCGCAGAGCGGTAGGCTATAACGCGTCTTTGTGTGGAAATATAAAACTGTTTTTTTTTTTTTTTTTTGAATGGATTCAACTTTATTATATTATGTAAGTTACCAGTATTTACTGATATTTATTTCAATGCTTTACAGGCTTTAGTGTGTTGTTTCTTTGGGTTTTTTTTTTATTTATTTCAAAACAACGCCCCAACCACCGCAACACCGCCGGTATTTGGTCCATTACCACCGCGGTGGTAAAAAAACTGCCATCATCACAGCCCTAAGTATTTATTTTTAAAATGTATTCTAAATAGGCCCATAGGCTCATAGGTTTTTTGTCCAAAAAAATAAATAAAAAAAATTCACAGCACCCCCTGTTCAAAATTACTTCCAGCAGCCCTGCCCTGCACTGATTTTAAAGTTTGGTCCTTTGATCAGGTTGTGGAAGATGCGCTTTGAGAGAAAGCGCAGTTACTTTAAAAGATGTGCTAGGAACTTAAAGAATTATAAAAACCTGTGCTTCACTCGCTCCGAAAGGCATCTAATGTACCGGAAGCAGAAGTAATGTACAGGGGTACGTTATACAAACAAGGCCAGTTCCTTGTAACACATGATATGGATTTAATAGAGTTTGGAGAACTTGTACTTATTCTAATAAAAGATGAAGTTGTTAATTATCTGCTGAGAAAGTATGTAGCAGAGTTCATTCTTGAATACCGTTTGCATGAATTGAAACATCAGACTGAAATAATGCATTGCATGAAAATCAATGACCTGGCAGATTTCTATCCTTTAACATCACATATGATGAATGAAAAAAGGGTAATTCCATTAAAGCACAGTTTGATGTCACACTGAACATGATTGTTGATCTGTACTTTCTCATAACTTTTGTTTATTTATGTGAATGATTATTTTTTAATTGTTTTTCAGAAATGGGTGAATCAGAGCTAAACATTTCAAACATTAGCAATGCCATTGATGCTGTATTACCTGACCTCCCAATGCAACAAAAAAATCTCTTGAGGGCACCTTCAAATCACTTGGATTGGAAACCCCAAAAGATTTCAGATTTCTTGAGGAATCAGCTCTGGCATCTGTACTGAGGCCCATTCAAGCCAGGAAATTTATTTCTGTTCTAAAGGAGACCAGTAAGTCCATGTATTTTTTTCCGTTACAAAAACCTTAAAAGGATAGTTGACCCCAAAATGAAAATTCTGTCATTATTTACTCACCCTCAGTTTGTTCCAAACCTGTATACATTTCTTTGTTCTGCTAAACACAAAGGAAGATGATTGGAAGAATGTCAGTAACCAAGCAGGGATGAGGTCTGTTTGGTTACTGACATTCTTCCAACTATAAATGGTAGTAAATAATGACAGAATTTTCATTTTGGGGTAAACTTTCTCTTTAATGGTCAGACATATTTATTACTTTTGTTATTAAAAGTAACAATTACTTTTGTTATTTATTACTTTTTGTTATTTGTTCTATTTAATACACTTTATATTCTGTTTATTATACAGTAACATCAAAGCAAACAAATTATTGTGATTGTCTTTGAACAGTCAATTTATCAGTCTTGTCATTCTCTCTCTCTCTCTCTCTCTCTCTCTCTCGGTCGAGTTAAACATGCTCCTGAGGTTCAGGTGACCACTGTTCCTGTCCCTCTTCCCTCCGTGGATCTTCCCACTTCGTCCAGGCCTGCCTCTGGATAGTGTTCTCTTCGATTGGAAGCCACTCTGTGCAGCTGGGGACAGTTTCTCATCAACGCCTTGGGTGGTTCCATGAAATTCCGGAGTAAGAACGGGAGTTTTGAGGATGGATTTGGACTGTAGTTAATGTCAACAGACTGCTACATTGACTCAGGACTACAGTTCGCTTCTGATCACCATCACTGTACCCCGCAACATCGTATATCTGCAATAAATGTACTTTTGGTGCAACCCAGATGAGGATGGGTTCCCTCTTGAGTCTGGTTCCTCTCAAGGTTTTTTCCTTATGCCATCTCGGGGAGTTTTTCCTTGCCACAGTTGCCACCGGCTCGCTCATCAGGGAGAAATTTACTTATAAAGCACATATTCAGTTTTTATCACCACATTATGTACGTAAAGCTGCTTTGAGACAATGTTCATTGTTAAAAGCGCTATACAAATAAAAATGAATTGAATTGAATTCTTAATTAGTGCCTGGTTTGGAATAACAACAGGGCAATAAACCGTGATGATATTTTTCATTTTGGTTGAACTATTCCTTGTCCACCTAAGTATGTACAGTGGCGATCAAAATTACAGAACAATGTATAAACAATTGAACAATTCTGAAATAATGTCATCTTCACTGCTCAACAGTTGAAGGAGTTTTTGTCCTGTCTATACCATGCTACCAGAACACCTTTTCCACAAAATAACTAAGGCATTTAAAAAAAAAACATTATTTTGCAGAAAACACACTGATCAAAATTAGAGAACACTTTCAGATACCTCCCAGTTATTGGTGTTAATCTGGTACCTGGTGCTAATTTCCTTGATTTTCTGTCAACCCCTATTTAACTGGCAGCCTAACTTCCAGTTTCACTGACTCTGCAAGATGGTGGGCCGTTCTAAAGTGACTGAAAGCCTCCGGCAGCAGGTTGTCCAGATGAAGGCCAAAGGGATGACCCTATCAGCCATAGCAAGACAAGTTGGTTGTTCCAAATCTGTGATTTCAAGAATATTGAATCTTTACAACATCACAAACTCATTCAAGTCCGCCAAAAAGGCTGGTCGTCCACGGAAGACAAATACAAGAGAGGACAGGATACTGCGGAGGATCTCAATGGGCAATCGTTTCCACACTGCAGCTGGAATTGCTCACAAGTTCAGCGCTGAACAGGGTAAGGATCTGTCTCGTCATACAGTGTCTCGACGTTTAAGAGCATTTGGACTGAAAGCCCACTCTGCAGTTACCAAACCTCTCATTAGCAGAAAGAATCAAAAGGCTAGACTAAGCATGTTGTGTGGACAGAGGAGAACTGGTCCAAATGTTCACTTCAGTGATGAAAGCAAGTTTAATTTATTTGGGTCCGATGGGAAACATTATGTTCGGCGACAAACTGGAGAAAGACTGAACCCAAAGTGTGTAAAGAAGTCAGTGAAAAGTGGAGGAGGAAGTGTCATGGTTTGGGGCATGTTTTCTGCAGCAGGAGTTGGGCCTCTTATACAGCTACATGGCAGAGTGAATGCAAATGTTTATCAGAACCTTCTTCAACAACATATGGTTCCTTCCCTGCGTTCATCACCCAATCAACCCGCAGTGTTCATGCAGGACAACGCTCCATGTCACACAGCAAAACGGGTAAAGCAGTTCCTTGAAACTGAAAACATTGAAATAATGACATGGCCTTCCCAGAGTCCTGATCTCAACCCAATAGAGAACCTCTGGAAAATCCTTGGTGACAAAGTTATGGCCAAGAAACCCACTACAGTCACCGAACTGTGGAGGAGACTGGAAGAAGAGTGGACCAAAATCACACCAGAGCAGTGTGAGAGACTAGTGCTGTCCTGAGGCCGCAGATGTGCTGAAGTCATTCAGAGCAGAGGCCTGTACACTTCCTACTAATTGCTGACTGTTGTAACCTTCAGAAAATTATATTGTAATCTTTTTCCATGCTACAGTCATTGTTGTTCTCTAATTTTGATCAGTGTGTTTTCTGCAAAATAATGTTTTTTTAAATGCCTTAGTTAATTTGTGGAAAAGGTGTTCTGGTAGCATGGTATAGACAGGACAAAAACTCCTTCAACTGTTGAGCAGTGAAGATGACATTATTTCAGAATTGTTCAATTGTTTATAAATTGTTCTTTAATTTTGATCGCCAGTGTACATGTGACTTTTTTTTTTTTTTTTTTTACAGCACAAATTTTCAAAACCCCAAAGCAAACAGTCTGTTCATCTCCAGGATCTTTTCTGTCCTGAGGAATTAATGCAGGCACTTGAGAGACAGAAAAGACCAAGTCCTCGGTTGCATAGGGAAATGGTGAGGATTGTTGTTGTAGTAAAGATGAACGTTTATGCTTGAACGAATTTATCGGAGGTCGCCAAAAGGACGGTTGCTAAATATCCAAAGTCTTTGCAAGATGTGATTGAAGAGAGTGTGGTTGGTCCTGAATACTACTCCTTGGTCAAAAATTTCAAGCCAGGGTCGAAAATGCAAGAAGGACCAGCACACCAAAAATTAAAAAGCACATTCATGATAGAGAGGAATGTGACACTGAGGAAGTCACACCTGAAAAAAGAGCAGCAGTCCAGGATACATATGGCTGCATTAATTAGGAAGTTCGATTTATGCCCCTCAGTGAAACTGCTGAGAGTCAGCAAATGAAAAAAAAGTTGAGGAGTCTGTCACAAACAACTGACTGGAATGAAGAGGACGTGAAGGTTCTCATGAAGTCTACATACTACAGTCAACGAAAAGATATTAACAAAGGAACAGACATGAAAATCCTCACTGATGACTGGCCATTTTTGAAAGTGGAATGGAAGTGCACTTTAAAGACCTCACAGGGATACCACTTAAAGAAACCTTCCTGAACAGCATTGACAAAAAAGGAAATAGGCTGTTGAACTTCATGAGCAATGATTGTGCACCGAAGAACAAGCGTGTCTTACAGGCTATCACAAAATTACAAGTTTTGAGAGGACAGACAAATGGTTGCTCTGAGGATGTGAAAGACATGATTCTTCTACTTCTCTTCTATTTTGAAGAGAAAGAGGAGCTTCATCTTCATTATGTAGAAGAGACAAGCCTCGCAAAGGATGTAGAGTTGGAAAACCTGCCTGTGACTCCTTGCATTATTGTGTGTGGTAAGTATACATTTTTACATATTTTCCATAACACAGACTAATAACTCAGTTTACAAAAATACTCTAGTTCAAATGTTTAGATACCCTAGATGGTAAATACTGTACCATATTACATAAATCATGAGCATTTCTGTGTTTTGTGATTATTGTTCACAAGTGTCTTGTTTAATCTGAAACTTAAAACTTATTAAAATTAACCCAGTTCTTGCACGTTATTTGCTTTTTGACATGTTCTGCATATTTAGCCCCTTTCTACCACTGACTGTATAATTTTGAGATTTGTCTTTAAATAATGTGGACATTTGAGAGACTTGGGTAATAGTTGTGTATGAGTCGTATAATTGTCAATATACATTGAAACAGATAAAATGAATGCTTTCTTAGGATCCTGTAATGTTCAGAAGGATTCAGATCAACTATCCTTAGAGGATCCAGTTGAGACACAAGAAGTCATTGATGCTATTTTACAACTAAGTGATGGAAAAATTTCCGGACCTGACGGGATACCTGCAGAGCTCTACAAAGTATGTATGACAGAAATAGTAGACATATTAACTGACAATGAAGGGATACAAATGGGAACTTTTCCTGATTCCTTTTACAAAAGCATTATAACATTAATATACAAGAAACGTGACAGATGTGAACTGGATAACTGGAGACAAATTAGCCTTATGAATATAGACTACAAAAATCCTTGCTAAGGTACTAGTGAACAGAATTAACTCCACTCTAGACAAAATAATAGACAAAGAACAGAACTGTGCAATAAAAGATCGCTATATGTGGGATAACTTGTGCACAGTTAGAGAATTAATTATAAATGCTCCGGATAAAAAATTCTTTATAGTAGGTTTAGACCAAAAAATAAGCATTTGACCTAATATCAAGAGAATACCTATGGAGAACAATGGAACACTATGGGTTCCCAGAAAGATTTATTAACATGATTAAAACTTTGTATAAAAAAATCTAGTGTCCGAATAAATGTAAATGGGCACTTAACAGAATTTTGAGATAAATAGAGGTGTAAAACAGGGATGTCCCTTAAGCGCGGCTCTGTATGTTATAGCGATTAGCCCGCTTTTAAACAAGATTAAAAGCGAATCAAAAATAGAGGGAGTGAAAACGAAAAGCGGGAAAATCAACAAAATTACAGCTTACGCTGATGATATAACAGCTTTTGTAAAAAACCAAATGAATTTGATAGAATAAATAAAATATTCTGAGAATATGAAGAGATCTCCGGTGCCATACTAAATCAAAACAAGACAGAGGCAGTTTGGATGGATACTGGCCCCGCTCCACCAATAAATATAGAAGTAAAACAAGAAATTAAATTGCTAGGAATTGTGATTAAAAACAGTGTGTTGACACCAATTGGGAAAGAAAAGAAGAGGAAATAAAATCTGAAATTGAAATATGGAAATTATCTAATTAAAAAAACAGAATTCAAGTTATTAAAACACATATTTTACCTAAACTCTTATTTTTAGCAAAAATCTTTCCACCCAGCAAAAAATGCATTACAAAACTGAATAAAATATGTGTAAGATTTATCTAGGGAAATAACAGAGAAGTGACGACAAGGACAATTTTGTTTAAACCAAAGGAACTAGGAGGCCTTAATGCAGTTGAGCTCAGCAATACATTATTAATAGCTTTCTGTAAAAATGTAACACAGGCAATAAACAGGGACGCAGATTGGATAGGGGAAAATAAATCTTGGTTAAAAAAGAGGGGAAAAGGAAGACAAAGTATACCATTCTTTAAATTAACATATGGGGATCAAATATTTAAATATGAACATTTAAATATTGACTGGATAAATTCATCCAGCAAAAACATTTATAAAAAAATTACTGAACATGAACACAGCGGGTTATACAAACACAAATATCTAAACACGGCAGAAAGTGAACAGTGCATTCAGAACATTAATACACAAAATATCTCAGAAAATGTGCGTGACGTGGCGTGGTTAATAAGTGTAGGCAGACTAGCAGTACGTTGTGTTGTGAAATGGAGCTGTTTTGTAACAACTAAAGAATGTCCTATAAACAATTGTACTGAGCATGAAACTGTTGAACACCTCCTGATACACTGTCCACGCTCAGAGGAGATATGGCAAAAAGTCATGAAGATTGGATTGAATATTTTTATAAATGAGAAAACTATTAGGTACGGCATTTTTGAAAAAGATTTGGAAATTCTTTTGGATGGTGATATGTATTGTGAATTATAAAATATGGAAAACACGATGCATGATTATTATCAATCAGTGCCATATTCCTGCTGAGACCGTTTTTAAACATGTTGTGTGTGAATTAAAGAGACAAAGGACTATAGATAGAAGAACTATAAGGAAACATCCTTGGCACTTGTTAAACATGTGAATGAAGTATAGGTACATATGAATATGTATGTACTCATGTGTATGTTTATAGGTATGTGTATATACATATGTATGTAGGCGTATATATGTGTGTATATACGGCGGGGAAAATAAGTATTTGACATCAGCATTTTTATCAGTAAGGGGATTTCTGAGTGGGCTATTGACACAAAATTTCCACCAGATGTAGCCATCAAGCCAAATATTGAATTCATACAAAGAAATCAGAACATTTAAGTATACAAGTTGAGTCATAATAAATAAAGTGAAATGACGTAGGGAATAAGTATTGAACACATGAAGATAACAAGGTGCAAAATGGCATAGAAAGCCAGGAGATCACCTGAAATCTGTCAGTATTGAGAGAGAAACCTTGCCCCGTATCAGTACTAATTAATATCAGCTGCTTTAGTCCTAATTGATGGCCTATAAAGGCTTCTCATTACCCAGGAGGCACACAGGAAAGACTTCATGATGCGTAAAAGCAAAAAACTCACTCAAGATCTTCGTAATCTTATCGTTGAAAAGCATTTTGATGGGAATGGTTATAGGTGCATTTCCAGAATGCTGAATGTTCCTATGAGCACTGTGGGGGCCATTATCCGGAAATGGAAAGAGCATCAGTTCACCATAAACCGGCCATGATCAGGTGCTCCACGTAAGATCCCTGTCCGAGGAGTCCAAAGAATAATCAGGAGAGTTCGCCAAGAGCCAAGAACCACTCAGGCAGAACTTCAGGAAGACCTTGCATCAGCAGGTACTGTTGTTTCAAAGAAAACTATAAGCAATGCACTGAACCGCCATGGCATCCATGCACGCTCACCATGCAAGACCCCATTGCTGAACAAAAAGCATGTTGAGGCTTGGTTAAAGTTTGCGAAAGAGCATTTGGAGAAGCCTGTGGATTATTAGGAGACTATAGTATGGTCAGATGAAAGCAAAATTGAACTTTTTGGCATTCATTCTACACACCATGTTTGGAGAAGAAATGCCACTGCCCACCACCCCAAGAACACGATACCAACAGTTAAGTTTGGGTTAACTGTTGGGTTTGGGTTAAGTTTGAAGCATCATGGTTTGGGGCTGCTTTTCAGCAAGGGGTACTGGCAGACTTCATATTATTGAAGGCAGGATGAATGGAGAAATGTACATTCTGGATAAAAATCTGCTGCAATCTACCAGAAAGCTGAAAATGAAAAGAGGGTGGACATTTCAGCAAGACAATGATCCCAAACACAAGGCCAAGGAAACAATGAAGTGGTTTCAAAGAAAGAAAATCAAGTTGCTTGAATGGCCCAGTCAATCACCTGACCTAAGTCCCATAGAAAATCTATGGAGAGAACTGAAGATCTGAGTCGTTTAAAAAAGCAAAACTGGTGGTTAAACCTGGCATTTAAGCAGATTTGTTCCCTTGCTGAAACTATTTTCTCTCTTCTTTGGATAAGAAGTCTTTAACACGCACAAAATAAAGACTTTTTCCTCCCATGCCTCCGCAAACGCTCACTCCGCACTGGGCTCACTTAAAGTTCAAGGGAGAAGGTGAAGCCCCCAACAGGACACAGGTGGGAGTGCATCTCCTACAAACGGAGTGGATCCAAGCGGTGGATATTTATTCATTCATAAGCTTGCCCAATAAACGTGAACATGAACGTTCTTCTTTCGGGGACAAACTCTGGAACCTTTCATCAATATTTTCAACACATGATCTGCGAGTTAAAAAACTGGGAACTGGTTACATCAGCTGCACATGATTATTAAGCACTTGGTTGTGAAATTCTGGACAGCAAGAGTAGCAGATAAAGACGTGGAGGTTTCTCCAGTGGATTCTGTGAAATAATCCAACCATTGCAAAAACCAGTAGACCAATTCGGCATCTGGTATGGAGTGCGAAAGAACAAGGTTAAAATTAAAACACAACAAGGAGGAGAGCTGATGCGAATCTCCAACACCATCTCCATGGGACCATACAACAGATCAATTAACTATCCTGGACAGATTTATTTGCAACTCAACAGAACATCAGGTCAAGGACTGCAACAAACAGAAATGCCGGAAATTCAGTTTCGGCCAAAAATGCAAAGAGTGTACAGACGACGGAACCTGCAACCTGTGTGGTGGAACCGGGCACTAGTACTTCGGCTGCCCAAACTCGTACAGCAATCGAACAAAAGCACTGCTTAAGGAGGGACTACGACAAGATACAGCGGGATACGACATGGAACAACAGGAAAGAGACTCAAATAACGTTCAGCAAGCCCAAGACGACATACAAGATGGACAGACACAAGGAACAGCAGAGGCATGGAGTAGAGAGGACAGTCATTCCAGCAATAGTGACACAGACAAAGTTCAACAAGCAATTCATCTTCCAGCAGCTATGAAGATGAATATATTCTGCTACCAGAACCTTCAAAATCAGACAGGCAGAAAGATATAGAAAAGGACAATGTAGATGGGACAATCCCATGAAAAACAACTAATGAAGACACCTTAACAGACCTTCCAACAACTACAACAGAGACTTCGAGCTTACATTCTGCTAATATAGGTATGAAGTTTTGACTATGAACACAAGGGATTTAAAAAAGGAAAAGTAAAGAAACCTACACAACAAAAGGCTATTTTATTTGACTTTATTTTTGCTTTACTGCATTTCAATATTGCATTGCAGTTATATTTTATATGTATAAAGTTGGGTTGTTTAATGGAAATTGTGAATGTGAAACTTTTGATTTACTTACCTGAGTGAAGAGACATCATTGGTGTAATAGTACTGGGGAGGGGCCAGGAGAGGAGAGGAAAAAAGAATGGGAAAAAATGGTCGCAGAGAACTGAATGTCTGGGGAACGAGTTCATTAATTAAGCGATACTATTCTTGTATGTCATCGGCAAGAGGACTGTTACAGAATTGTAAGGACTATGGGGGTTTGAGGTAGGCAATAGCTCATTTAGACTTCACAGTCTGGTCATTTCATCCGTTTGAAAAAGATGGAGCTGGAGAGAAATCCAGGGCTATCGGAGATGTTAAAGTTTCCGGTGTGGAAAACGCGAGCCTGCGAATCTCGGTGACCATTGAAACGGATCAAACATTAACGGATTAATAAGGAGAACGTCTCTAGGTTATGTATGTTAGGTATGTAACCCTAGTTCCCTGAGGGAACAAGACACTGCATCGAAACGCTTTGGGAACTTGCCCGAGTGTTCACGCTCTGAAATAATGTGTGTAATCAGTCAAAAATTGGATGCTGGCCATCACCGATGAGGTGACGTCACGACGAGGAGTATAAAACGCGTATGAGTGAGGGCAGTGGCAGCTTCTGTAAGGGAAAAGAAAGCGCTGCAGGTATGCTGGAGGTGTGGCATAGAGACGCAGTGTCTCGTTCCCTCAGGGAAATAGGGTTACATATGTAACTTAGAGACGTTCCCGTTCAGGAACACAAAGATCAGCGGGGTAGACCAACCCACAGCGTTACATATTTCTTGGAGGGGAACTCCAGAGGACCAAGATTTTGAGGCAGCCACACTCCGGGTGGAGTGAGCTCTGACCCCGAAGGGAGTGGGGAGACCAGAGGACTCATAAGATGATGTGATAGTATCAACAATCCACCTGCTCAGAGTCTGCTTATTAGCAGGGAAGCCTCTATTGGAAGGGCCGTAGCAGACGAGCAGCTGATCGGCCCTTCTCCAAGGACCCGTCCTGTGGATGTAGGTGTCCCATGCGCGCACCGGACAGAGCCGGTTCAGTTTCTCCTGGTCTGGGGCCTGGAACAGAGGAGGATGGAATGCCTGTAATCTTACAGGTCATGGGACGACCGAGGGCACCTTGGGGATGTAACCTGTATGGGAGTGCAGAAAGGCACTGCCCTTACCTGGGGTAAACTTCAGGAAGGAGGGGACACACACAAAGGGCCTGCAGGTCCCCTACTCTCTTAATAGAGCAGATAGCCAACAAGAATGCGGTCTCGATTGAAAGGTGCCTCCAAGATGCCTCGGATAGAGGCTCAAAGGGGTGCCCAGACAGAGCCCCCAAAACGACGGCCAGGTCCCACCCAGACGCTCTAGGTTGTACCGGGGGCCTCAGCCTCAGGGTGGCGACGAGAAAATCCGTTACAATCGGGTCTCTGCCCAGAAATTGCCCGGCCACAGGGGCATGATAAGCCAAAATGGCGGACGCGTAGACTTTTAGGGTGGACGGAGCCAACCCCTTGGCGAATTCTCCCTGGAGGAGATCCAGCACTGAACCAACCGGGCAGTGAACTGGATCCAGCTGGTGGTGCTTACACCACGAGCAGAACAGATGCCACCTGGTGGCATACAACCTCCTCGTGGAGGGAGCTCTGGAGTGGAGAATGCTTTCTACCATCTCGGACCAGAACCTCGGAGCTGTGCCCTCTCAGGGGCCACAGCCACAGCCTCCACAGCTCCGGACGGGCACCCCCGAGCTGGGAAAGGAGATACCTCCTCAGAGGAATCTCCCATGGAGGGTGCTCAAGGAGAGCTACCAGGTCCGCGAACCATGGTTTGCTTGCCCACCTTGGAGCTACCAGGAGGAGATGGACTCCAGAACTCCTGGAAGCAGAGCGACGGGGGGGGAAGGCGTACAGACGCAGCCTTGGCCACGCCTGAGCCATGGCGTCCAGCCCCTAGCGGTTGGAGGAGTAAGGGAGAACCAGAGGGGACAGTGCACCGTTGCTCGAGACGCAACATGATCCACCTGGGCTCTTCAGAATTTCTCCCAAACCTGCTCCACCACATCGGGGTTGAGCCGCCATTCCCTGGGTCTCAACCCCTGCCTTAACAGGATGTCTGCTGTCTCGTTCAACCGGCCCAGGATGTAAACTGCTCTCAAAGAGAGGAGTTTCCCCTGGGCCTAAAGGAGGATCTGGTGCGCCAGCCTGCACAAGGGGCACGAACGCAGTACTTTGGTCTGATTTGAAGCACAATCTGCTTGAGGGTCCCAGCATCTTGAACCCTGAGTCTCATGAGAGAGCGGTTCAGCTGAGGTAGATCTAAGATAGGACACAACCCTCCGTCCTTTTTGGGAACAATGAAGTACCGGCTGTAGAACCCGGACTCTCATTCTAATAGAGGGACCACGTCGATGGCCTCCTTCCTCAGGAAAGTGTTTACTTCCTGTTCCATGACCAGAGCCTGCTGGCTTCTCACCAGGGTGGGAAGAACCCTGTGAAAACAGGGCGGAGAAGACCCGAACTTAATCAAGGAGCCTCGCTCTACAGTGTGCAGGACCCACTGAGACACATCTGGAATAGCTTTCCAAGCTTCCAGAAAGTGCCTCTGGGGTATCAGTCTCTCGAGACTGACCTCCGGTGTGCCTAGAGCCGGGGCAGCACCCTGAAACGGTTCTAGGGGTGGCAAGATCACATTACGTAACAGTAAGTAGAAAAGGGAATGTTCTCAAAACAGTTATTAACACATGTGGAAAGAGATACATTTAGGGAGAAATTCCCTGATGATTATGGCTTCACTAGGTTCGACTCAAAAATAAAAACGATAATAGATAGAATATAAGTCTCAAATAAAATAAAAGTTATACATTATAGAACCAAATACCTTTTGGATTCTGATCATTTGGCAGTGTGTGTAAATATACTTTTAGATCTTGAAGTCCAGAGCAGGTTTTGGAAACTAAATACGACGTGCCTCAAAAACAGTGAGGTGGTAAATATATTAAGGAAAGGGATTAGAAGAATTAAAGAACTAAACTTTTTACAAAAACAAACTTAGAAATGTAGGAGGTATTTAAAAAACAAATAAACTACCTTAAGAAAAAGTGCAAAACAATTCATCAACAAAATAATGAGAAATATAGGCAATTTATAGCTCAATATGTAGAATTAAAATCAAAGAAAATAAAAAAACCGTTGAGGATAAGAGGACTTATATAAAATTAAATCTGAGCAGAATCAAATTGATAAAGTCTTTAAAAAAGCTCAGCTGCATGCTGGTGTCGATACGAAATTTACTGGTAATCCACAGAGCATTATAAGGTGCCTGAAGGAATTTAGAGACAGTCAGTCAATTAAAGGCATAAAGGATAGAGACAGGAACCTTATCGAAAATAAAAAGGATTAGAGATTTAAAACTGGAGGAAATGTCTAAATGCTGCATCAAAAATATACATTGAAAAAGGTAAAATAAATGTAATGTTCAGAATGATTCTGATCAACTATCCTTAGTGGATCCAGTTGATGCACAAGATGTTATCAATGCTATTCTACAATTAAATGATGGAAAAAGTCCTGGACCTGATGGGATGCCTGTAGAACTCTTAAGAGCCACCTCATTGTCTCAGTAAAACAAGCAGGTCTATACCATTGTTGTTTAAACAAATGGTTATATAGTCTGTTTAGAAGAATGGAGCGTTTTAGTAAACTCTCCTAATTTTGTATATGTGTGCATGTTTCGCTGAGAATTTTGTATTATTGTTTTTATTATAGATTATTTTAATACTTTGCGACAGTAATAATAATTTATTCATCTTCATCTTCTCCCGCTTATCCGTAATTCGGGTCGCGGGGGCAGCAGTCCAAGCAGATTCCCTAGACACTTCTCCGTGTCCAGGGATCGGGTTGTCAAGACCCCCGCCTTCCCAATCCTCTCAGCACCGGTCCCTCACGGTCCCTCCCGCAGGTGGTGAGCCCACGGGAAGGCGGCCCCACGTCACTCCGACGTCACGGTCCTTGATTTATTTTTCTCGTAAGGGTCCCCTGGAGCATAGAGGGTTAAGGGCCTTGCTCAAGGGCCCAAGAGTGGCAGCTTGGCGATACCGGGGCTTGAACCCCAGACCTTCCGATCGATAACCCAGCGCCTTAACCGCTGGAGCCACCACTCCTCAAGGGGGTTGATCCGCAGTCCCTTGCTGTTCTGCACGGAGCGTGACTACCATCTTGTGGCCAAAGTGTCATTTTGCAAGTATTCCCATTTTGAACAAATTTGTGAACAATTTGACATAACGTAAATCCAAAGCACTATATGTATGTTTTCTCTCTTTGTTGTGTCCCTGTCCATATACTTACAAACCTGACCACACACACACACACACACACACACACACACACATATATATTATGTGTCTATATTATATTAAATAATTCAAATGTCTTTTACTTTAATAATACTCATGACATTAACTAAAGAACTATATCTATAAAAATTTAAACTTACAACATTGCTTCAGTATGGATTACAGCATGCATTACGCTGGATATAAAAGCATGTATAAAAAATTGCATGTTTCCTCAAACAATGACACCAAAAACCCGGCAACCGGAACTCAAAATTTTAAAATAAAGGTCTATACATCTTTATGTCTAAAAAAAACAACACACTCCCCGCCTGACCTCGGTGAGGTCATTAAAATGAACCTATGAATTAGATTAATATCCATTCTCAGACAAATGTAAGACAACTTCCGTGACTGGTCTAAAGAAAGTCCTTGGATGTCCTTTATCTGTGGTCCTCAGTTCTCCCTTCCTCACTCTCCCGTCTTCTCCAGGGAAAGCTTTTTGTAACTATAGCCATAGGCCAGTTGTTGCGGGCAACTTTACTGTCTTTCAGAAGCACGACATCACCAACTTGCAGATTCTGGTGTATCTTGGTCCATTTCTTTCAGCATTGCAAAGTAGGCGAATGCTCTCTGCTCCACTCTTTCCAGAATGTATCTGAAAGAGCTTGCACTTGTCTCCATTGCTTGGTAAAAAGGTCCTTATCTGAAAAGTCTCCTGGTGGGGATAGCACCCCAACTTTGAGTCAGGAACTTCGATGGTGTCAGAATGAAGGGATTCTCAGGATCGCTTGAAACTGGAATTAGTGGCCTTGCATTTATGATTGCTGCCACCTCTGCCATCAGTGTACACAAAGCATCGTGGGTTAGGCATGATTGGCTTGGGATAGTTCATCTGGGGTGCGAGGTAAATTACATCTATTCCACCCTTTGCACTTATTGACACAGTTGGAGGATTTGTAAGACCTAGCACTCTTTCAGGAGAGCTATGGCCCATTCAAGAGTCATAATTAGAGAATCTTTCAAAGCATTCTGAGCAAAGGATTTTCTCTTGGAGCTGTGTAGAAAAGCTTATCACTTGTGGGCGGATTTCAATGTCCAGTTCTAATTCAATTAGTTCAAAGGACTGTCCCGATTCGGGTGTTTGGGAAGGCTTGTGTAAGAAAATGGGTCCCGTAAACCATGTCGTTTGTGTCAGGTGTGAGACCGGAATTGATGTTGAGGCATGATCCGCAAGATTGTCCTCTGTAGGTACATAAGGCCACTGGTCTAACGTTGTGGTCTGGCAAATCCGCTGAACCCTGTTATGGACTCAGTGAAGATATAGCCCAGGACTACTTTGCTATCAGTGAAGAACTTGGTGGATAAAGTCTAGTTCATCATGAATAAGTTCAGCTATTTCTATGGCTAAAACTGCCGCACATAGTTCCAGTCTGGGAATGGTTGGTTCAGCCTGGGGTGCTAGTTTCGATTCCCCGTGACAAATCCGACGTGTGTTTGACCATCCTTTTCTACAACCTTCAAGTATGCTACAGCACCAAAAGCTTTACTGGACACGTAAAGCTCTGTTTGTTCTGCCTTGGCTAAAGAAGCTGCAGTATAGGTCCTTGGTATATAAAGTTGTCATAAGTCTTGGAGAGAGTTTCTCCCATTCTGACGATCCAGCTGTTAGCTCCCGGAGAAGGGCCCTTCCCTGTAGTGTGATTGGGGCCAGAAACCCCAAGGGGTCAAAAACACTGTTTACTGTTGAGAGGACTCCACGGGGAGTAAATGGTTTAGCTTCGCTAGACATAGAGTAAGTGAAGGAATCACTTGTTATCACCCACAAAAGGCCCAGGCTGCATTGAGTGAATGCGGTTTCTCCACTAAATTCTACATCCTTTAAGGCTGCTGCACAATTTTCAGGTTGGAAAGCTTCCAAAACCTCTTGAAAGTTTGAGACAAATTTATAAAGCTGAAGTTTTTACTCTGCTAGTGAAATCTGTGTTCTACCTACCAGTCGATGGCTTCCGCCTCTGTCGGTAAAGAACAAAGACAATTGTCAACATAAAAGTGCCGTTCTACAAAGTTGACAGTGTCTGCTCAATGCTTTTGTGCACCTTCTCTAATAGCTCTTCTAAGCCCATAGATAGGAGATGGGCTGTTTCCAAAAACATGGACCTTCATCTTGAAGTCTACAACTTCCTTTGTCACATCATTGTCCTTATACCGCAGAAATCTCAGAATATTTCTGTGGTCTTCTCTCACCATGAAACAGTGAAACATCTGCTTTATGTCTGCCAAGATAGCAACTCTTTCCTTCCTGAACCTCATCAGAACTCCAAAAATTGAGTTATTGAGATCTGGGCCCGCAAGTAGCACTTGGTTAAGGGAAATGTCTGAGTATTTCGCACTTGAATCAAAGACCACTCTGATTTGGTCTGGTTTCTTAGGATGAAACACACCGAATGTTGGCATGTACCATCCTTCTTCGTTTCCTTCCAAAGGCGGTGCTACCGCGGCATGATCGTTCTCAAATATCTTTCTCATGAAAGCCACATATTGCTGTTGCATCTTTGGCTTCCTCTGCAGACTCTGCTGGAGTGATGCAAATCCTTTGACAGCCTGTTCTCGATTGTTAGGCTGCGTTGTTTGGGTTGTCTAAATGGAAGTGGTGCTACCCAACTATTCCACTTGTTTTTGTGAACTTCCTCATTCATCAATCTCACAAAGTTCTTCTCTTCAAGCGATGATGCTAATTTGTTATCATGGTTACCGGAATACCATTTGTCCCAGAATTTCTTCTACAGCTTCATTGGGCTTTACAGTCCTTTCTTGTGTCTTCACAGCAAAACATCTTATCTTTGATTTGTGAGAGGCTTGTGCAGGGTTGGAAGTTTGAGGGGTGGTTATTGTCATGGACTGTGGTTTTGAAGGCACTGACCATTGGTTTGTGTACTTTCCCTAAGCATACTCCTTCAACCAGCACCCAGCCTAGGTCAAGACGTTGGGCGAAAGGAGAATTGTGAAAGCTGTTGATTTGTTCTCGGACCTTGTGCGCCCTTATTATGTCTCTACCAAGTAGCAAGAGGATCAACTTCTGGGATGTACTGTGCTACTTTGCTGAGGTGTGGGTGATGTAAGGCTGCATTCGGTGTTGGAATTTCAGAACGATTGTTCATAATATCATCGCACTTAAGGAGTGGTGGTAATGGGATTGTAACCTTCCCATTAAGTGACTCAACCACAAGGTTTTCAGCTCTTCGGCCAGATGTTTCTGCTGTGTCAGAGCACGTTCTCAGATAGTACGGATACGATTTACTCTTAATATTAAACAGCTTAAAAAGACTAGACCTTGCTAATGACCTACTACTTTTGTCGTTGAGGACGACATAAGCCTTGGTGGCTTTTTCTTTGAACATGACCGACTTACTTGTCCCACACCGCAAACTTCAGTGCAGTTTAAATTGATGACAGCTTTGTCGTGCTTAATTCTCTCTCCCCGCCATTGTGTAGTGGCGTTGAGGAAACCGTGACTTTGGGTGCGGGGCCCGGATGCATAGCAGATTAATGATAGGTGCTATCACACTCTTTTCACTTGACTGCTGCTGTACAGTCCTTGGATATGTGAGTAGTTGAGATAGAGCACTTAAAACATATTTCTTGTTCTTTGAGAAATTATTTTTCTATCATCCAGAGTTTTGGCTCTTAAAGTCTTACATACCTTTAGGGGGTATGGCTTGCCATGTATAGGACAATTTTTGTTTGGGTCATTTATGCTTCTACCAAGACCTTTTGTGTTTGAGTCTGTTGATAAAACACTGTTGATAATACTCACATCTGAGTCTTTCAATAACTATCGTATGATGGTTAGCAATGTTAGCATGTGATGGTTCATAAGCAACAGGCAACAGGGTTAGGATTTTCACTGTATCACTGTTACGAAACTAACATGGTGATATACTAGCTTGAATTGCTACTTGTGCTAGAGAATTTGAAGATGGATTGTTTTCATGTATACATTGGATGACATGAGACTGGACATATTTACTTGTTCACTCCATTTTGTCCTCCTCCGATGAACCTGCCTCATCCAAAGCAGCATAATTTTCCATTGTGTCTGCTGCTTCTCACACAGCTGTTTCGGCCTCTGCAACTGCTGCCTCCCGGTGTATAGCCAGGGTATTCAGCTCAACATCCATTTTTTGTCTTTTCTAGTTGATAATCGGCTTCTCTTTTAGCTTTTTTTCTTTCTGGTATTCAGCCTCTCTGGTACCCTGGTCAATCTTAGATTTAGCCTCTTGTTCTGCAAATGTAGTGCATGCTTTAGTGGCCTCTGCTTTAGCACAGGCTCTGGTTAGTGAGCTAGCTGATGATTCTAATGACCGTGAGCTTTTTCTACTCACCATGGAAGCCTCGTCACTGACTAGGTTTCTTGCCTTTTACTGTGGCTCTTACAACATCTTACAAGTAGAGTGAAAATTAAATAAACAGAAAATAAACTTTTCTTTTCGTTTTCTTTTTTGCAAATAATTCAAATGACTTTTACATTAATAATACACATCAACTAAAGAAATGTATCTATAAAAATGTAAACTTACAACATTGCATCAGCATGGATTACGCTGGATATAAAAGCATGTGTAAAAAATGGCATACGTCCTTAAACAATGACACCAAAAACCGGCAACTGGAAGTGAGATCAAGGAACTCAATATTTTAAAATAAAAGTCTATACATCTTTTATGTCTAAAAGACAACAAAATTAGATCAGATTTAATGTTAACTTTATTGTCTTTATAATGGCCCTCACCCTTTCCAGACAGTGTTTCTTGTGAATGTCCTCCAAGATGGGTAGCTGAGTGCCGATGAGTCATTTTTTTTTTTTTAGATTTTCACCACCCTCTGAACAGCTTTATGGTCTGAAGCAGTGCAGTTGCTGTACCACACAGAAATAGTACAGCTGTAAAAGTTCTTTAGTATCCTGTAGCCAGTGTTGTGCTAGTTACTAAGAAATAGTCATTCAAAAAGTAACTCAATTACTTTGTTGATTACTTACACCAAAAAGTAATGCATTACTGTTAAAAGTAACTTTTTAGTTACTTTTTTAAAGAACGTTCTTTAATGGGAACATTAAAGAACGTTCTTTAAAAAAGTAACTAAAAAGTTACTTTTAACAGTAACGCATTAATGCCCTTTTATGCGTTATGGTCTATACAAACACAAAACTGACTTAAACACAAAGTAATTTTTAAACACTATTTTATTTAAGTCAGACCAGTACAAACTGAATATATCACAAGGATTTCTGAAATAAATAACAAAACAAGCTGAATTATATATTCAGAATCAAAAAACTAACTTGGCTTTTGCATCATAAAAGCTGTTGTGTTGAGCCCTTAAAAATGTTCCTTTCACAGCTTAAGTATGAAATCTATCAACAATGTACAACATAACACCGGGTTAGCTTCTAGCTTCGTCGAGGTATGTAGTTTCTGGAGGTGCTTCGACAGATTGGAGTTGCTGCTATCGCAGTAGATGAGACCGTCGAACCAGAAAGACACAGCTTACATTTGACTAAAAAGTTTTTGTCTTCATGCTCAACTAAAGTGAAATAATGAGCATATTACCACTTTGAGAAACTCACCTTGCTCTCGCCTTGCTCTCGCCATTACTGCCGCACATACGCGAATAAGTGGAAACACGCCCACAGTGCGTCTTCTTCGTGTTTACAGTGGTTGGCATCCACCAATCCTACACTGCGTCGCTGCTGTAAACAGGTTAGGCTGTAGGCTACACTTCAGCCAAAATTTATTAATTTAAAAAAGTAATGGACAACGGAGTTAATTTATTTAAAACCTCAGTCAGTACGGATCGGGAACAGCATCTCCAGCACCACCACACTGAGCACTGGGGCCCCCCAGGGCTGTGTGCTCAGTCCACTGCTGTTCACTTTGCTGACTCACGACTGTGTAGCAATGCACAGCTTGAATCATATCATCAAGTTTGCTGATGACACGACCGTGGTGGGTCTAATCAGCAAGAACGACGAGTCAGCATACAGAGAGGAGGTGCAACGGTTAACTGCCTGGTGTGGAGCAAACAACCTGACTCTGAACGTCGACAAAAACGAAAGAGATGGTTGTGGACTTCAGGAGAGCACAGAGCGACCAATCTCCACTGATTATTGATGGATCCTCAGTGGAGATCGTCAAGAGCACCAAATTCCTTGGTGTTCATCTGGCGGACAACCTCACCTGGTCACTCAACACCAGCTCCATCACCAAGAAAGCCCAGCAGCGTCTCTACTTCCTGAGAAGGCTGAGGAAAGCCCATCTCCCTCCCCCCATCCTGACCATGTTCTACAGAGGGACCATTGAGAGCATCTTGAGCAGCTGCATCATTGCCTGGTTTGGGAACTGCACCGTCTCGGACCGCAAGACCCTACAGAGGATAGTGAGGACACCTGAGAAGATCATCGGAGTCTCTCTCCCCTCTATTATGCACATTTACACCACACGCTGCATCCGCAAAGCAAACAGCATTGTGGACGACCCCACATACCCGTCACACACACGGTTCCGAAGCATTCGGGCCTCCACATCCAGACTGTGCAACAGCTTTTTTCCCGCAAGCCATCAGGCTACTTAATACACAGAACAGAAGGGAACTAACACACACACACACACACACACACACACACACTCAAATGTGTGTTATCAAACTGTACAACCTGGACTTTACACTTAACACACACTCATCACTCATCTCAATCCATTCCACCATCATCTATTTATTATTATTTATATTTGACTGTACTACACTCTTTAACTGCTGTTTTTTTGCACCTTTCACTGTATTACTGTTTACATGCCGTCTTTTGCACCTTTGGCTACTATATTGTTTACATGCTTTTTTTGCACCTTCGATTTTATTATATTATACTACACTGTTTACATGCTGTCTTCTGCACATCTTGACTGCTGCTGTATTTTTGCAGAGGTGGGAAGTAACGGAGTACAAATACTTCGTTACTGTACTTGAATAGATTTTTCTGGTATCAGTACTTTACTCCACTATTTATTTTTCAGACAACTTTTTACTTTTACTCATTACATTTTTACACAAATATCTGTACTTTTTACTTCTTACATTTTCAAAACAGGCTCGTTATTTTAGTTTTAATTCATTGATTTGGTGAAATATCAAATTTTTCTTTTCACTGCGCGCTGATTTCAGCCGAACAACCGATTTCCTGTTACTGCGCGTCTTTTCAATCCGCTGGTATATAAAGTCCTGACTCTCACTCTTTACGAAGATAAGAATCAGCAGGCAGAAGGCAGTAAGAAGTTTGGGGTTAACGTGGATGAGACAGAGGGAGTCAGTGATGTAAACATGACTGAGAACAGACACATTCATGATCATCATCATCTTTTCTCTGCTTGTGTTCTGTATGTGGATCTTCAGCCTGGATACATTCATTAGGTAACAACATGGGCGTAAATCCCGAGGGTTGTGCCCCCCAAAAAAAAAATTATCTAAAAAATATCGCACTCTCTATTGTAAACAATATATCTATGTATACCTAAATAATTGTGTAGGTAGAAAAAAAACCGCAAAAATGCATTTAGAAACAGTTCCCCCCCTTCCTCACAGTGGTTTGACCCACTGCCTGCTTTCCCAGTTCATCTCACCTACTCTACACACACGAGTCAGGTGTGTGTCTGCGGCTCAATTAATGTTCAACTCCATTAACTAGGGTATTTTATTCACTTTAAATAAAGCGATTCTCTTTAATCTAGTTGATGCAGACTCATTCATAAATTAGTTGCGGCAAAAATGCTGATTAGTGATGTAATTTTCCATGAATCTGCTATATTAGTGATTAAAATATGACTTATCTAGTGAACGTTAGCTTGTTTACAATAGCTTGTAGCATAGTGCACTGACACTAACACGCCAAAGCCGTTTCTCATGCAGTGTTTTATTTGGGACTTGGCATAATGTTAATTTAACATTAACGGCCACAATTAGCATATTGTTTATCTGTGCATTTACTAAATGAGCACTGTGCTACGTCTGAACTGACCCTGCTGTATTTTTATAATCAATTTCTATTCTGTTCTTAAGTGTCTTAATTAATTTTAAATAAAATTTTAAACCTTTTTTTAATTCCTTGTTTTGCTTTGTCACTGAACCTGAGAAAAACTTAAACTTAAAATAACCATAATGACGCAGTCTCCATGCTACAATAATAAAAGCAAAGTTTTTCACTCAAATTTCAAATTATTTTAAACGGCACTAAATGTTATTAACGCGCTATCAATTCAGCACGCATTTTTATTTTTACCAATATATGTATATACATGTGGGTTTTTCCCTCATAATGGCAAAACGAACTTAAATTACTGTCTTTATTGATCGTAGAGATAAAAACAATACATCATTCAAATCTGTAAAATGTCTATGATTATATATATAAAATCCTCTTGACTTGAAGAGGTGCACTTTCTCCGGTATCACCTCATTAACGGTCCGTGTGGAAACATAGCAAAGGCTCTTAATGTGCACACGTCTCTGCACTGTTATAGCCTTTATATTTAATCACTGTACATATGCTTACATATATATCACATGCTGTACATATGATACATATTTATCTGCACTATTTGCACGATTGCTACTTTTTGCACTTCTGTTAGATGCCAAACTGCATTTCATTGCTGTGTACCTGTACTATGCAATAATAATAAAGATCGATCTATCGATCTATCTATCTATCTAATATTAATATGATGTGAGGTCCAGTTAACAGCTAAAACAGGTAGAAGTAATAACTACTTTTTACTTAAGTACATGTCAGAGCCAAGACTTCTTTACTTTCACTTAAGTAAAAAGGTATAATCAGTACTTCAACTTTTACCCGAGTATTTTAAAACATGAGTATCTGTACTTCTACTTAAGTAATGGATGTGTGTACTTTTGCCACCTCTGTATTTTTGCACTACATTGTGTTCTTATATTCACTCCCCGGTATAGCTTTTACAATTCACAGTACTGTATAACCAAGTATACAGTAGGTTTACTGGTCGGCGCTATCTTGGTTTTGTGTCTTGTCTTTTGTTGTCTGTCTGTACTGTTTTTTGTCTGCACTGTTTGCACCAGGTTGCACTCGATGCACTTTATGTAGCTTTGTGTTGTGTTGTAGCTTTATGTTATTGTTTAGTGTAGCACCAGGGTTCCGGAGGAACGTTGTCTCGTTTTTACTGTGTACTGTGTACCACTGTGTACAGTAAAAATGACAATAAAAGCCTCTTGACTTGACTTAAAAAAGTAACTTTGTTACAGTAACGCGTTACTAGTAACGCGTTACTAATAACGCTTTACTGCCCAACACTGATAGAGACCTTACTGTACATTTTGCAGCATAGGTAAAAGATGCGCACACTCACACAGACAAAAAGTGTGGCCCTATCCAAATACTTCTGGACACTAGTGCAGTTTGAGCACTGGGTTTGTTCAGCTTGTCAGCTCATGCTGTGGTAAAATGATGTTCACGAATGATTTGTGAATTCCTGTCACTTTTCTGCACTTATATTTGCATCTGTATATATCTTTTCTCAATAAAGGAACGTTTCTCCCTTTTTTAAGGTGCCATCAAAATATTTGTGCTGTAAAAGTGAATGTGTATCTGAAGCATCATCTGTCTCTGAAACTTTGTCCTATTGAATTGGTAAAATAATATACATACATTTACTCAATGTTCTACAGCCCATGTAGGTACACACAATGCTCACT
>JAAIIK010000128.1:19237-31051 GCA_014706435.1 Silurus glanis
TGTGTGTGTGTGTGTGTGTGTGTGTGTGTGTGTGTGTGTGTGTGTGTATTAAAGGCTGGAGGACCTTTTCATTCTCATTTCATCTGAAGTTCAGCATCAAACGGTAAAGACACAACGTTTAACCGCACGGCCTCCAGACATCCCACAGAGACACGACCCGACTCGCTCAGACGTCCACGAGTCAGAGGGAAATCTGTCCCTGTTATATTACTCTAATACAATAATCTGTATAAAGGATTAGATACTGGAGGAAGTAAAGCATGGAGCTGATCCCATCCTGATACAGCGAGGACTTTGATTTACATGCTTACAAGCATGTCAAGAGACTTTTTGTATTAGGTCTTATTATTTTTTATACTTATATTATATTATATTATATTATATTATATTATATTATATTATATACCATTGGTCATGAGTCACAACAGGCAGCCAATCCTGGTCCCCTGAGCAAGGCCCTTAACCCCACAGCTGCTCAGTTGTATGAGACAAATCTGTCACTCTAAATGTAAGTAAATGTAAATAAAAAAATCCTTTTGTGCAAAAAAGGGGTAAAAAAAAAAGGGTAAAGGGTAGGAAGCTGGGGGTCAGCCATGATACAGCCCCCCTGGAGCACAGAAGGTTAAGGGCCTTGCTGAAGTGCCACAAGAGTGGCAGCTTGGCGATAATGGGACTTGAGCCTACAACCTTCTGATCAGTAACTTTCAAAAAGAGAAAAATTCATTTCTCCCTAAATCCAGATTTTCCTTCTTGAAGCCTGATTGTATTTTATATATATATATTTATTTATTTAATTATATTTGTCCTTAATAGACTGTAGGACCAAAAGTCTTCGGACAGCACCTGACTTTTCCAGCCGGATGTGCTTCTGCCCCAAGGAACTTTTAACACAAAGTTGGAAGCACACAATTCTACTACTTGCGATAGAATGAAATTTTCCCCCTCACTTCAACTCAGAGAGCCAAACCTGTTCCATAGACTTATTATACTGCGTTGGGTACACTGTTCTCGTGCAGGAGGTTGTGATGTGAAATGCAGTGTGTGTGCGAAACCTCATGAGGAAGAATACGAGGAATTTTGAATATGTCGTTTTTTTCCCCGATTGCGATGCGAGTGACGCTTTTCATGGTCACAGATCAATAAAGTCATTATTATTATTATTATTATTATTATTATTATTAAACAAAATGATTCAACCGCTTTTAATTCACACTTCAGGAATAAAAACTGATTATTACAGATATTGAACCTGCTACATATTAAAGTACACAACTCTCTACAGGTTGTGCAGATATACAATCATTGCACAACAATGTTTACTCTTTCCGCTAGTATTAGAAGAACCAGGTAGATTCGGCTCGTTTATCTGACGCAGGTCTCGTGTTTAATCAGCTTTACTGGTTCACATACATTTAACACACGTCGAACGGTGAGTGTTTAATTCAGTACGAACAGCCCCAGGTCTGTGAAAAACCTGACATGGTCTGAGAACAGACTGAATAATAAAATGTTATCTTACACAATTTTCAAATTCTCAATTCTGATTGGTCAGAAAATATGGATTCACTTCCTAACAGCAGCTGAAGGTAGTGCCTTGTTGTTTCCATAGTAACACTAAATAGATAAGTTGGTGAAGAATGAGGAGACTGGACTTTTTATCTATGGAGTCTCCAGTTTCAGTGCTGTAGGGGAAAGAGACAGAGAGAACGAGAGAGAGGGGGGGGGAGAGTGAGAGAGGGAAAGAGAGACAGAATAAGAACGAGAGAGAGAAAGAGATAAAAGAGAGAGCAGAAATTAGCGAGAGCACAAGAGAGAGAGAGAGAGAGAATGAGAGAAAGCAACACAGAGAACGAGAGAGAAGGAGATTGACAGAGAACGAAAGAGAAAGTTAGATGGAGCGAGAAAGAGACCGGAAATCTTTGGAGTGAGAGTAAGGACAGTAGGGCAAGAAAGAAAAGAAGCGAGCGACAGAGAATGAAAGAAGGTGTGTGTGTGTGTGTGTGTGTGTGTGTGTGTGAGAGAGAGAGAGAGAGAGAGAGAGAGAGAGAGAGAGAGAAGATGCTGGGGAGGGACTGAGGTCACAAACGATCCACAAGATTAAAAGTCTCTATAAACATAAAACTGATGGTGTTTCATTCTTTAATCAGCAAAACGCAGATTTATCACTTCCTCTGCATTTTCAAGTAAAATCCCTTCATTTCATCACTCTTTAATTTTTCTGCATTTTGTCTGGAGGTGTAACAACATTCCTCCTCCTCTCTTTCTGACATGTTATTGGATCTAAAGCATCATCCTGTACATCTCCTAGAAGACCATCGAAAACGCGGAACACCTCGAATGCCTGTTACCTACCGAGGCACGCAGAGCACATGGTGTGTCTGCAGAATACACACTTGTGCAACCTGCATGCGCGTGTGTGTGTGTGTGTGTGTGTAAGACACAAGTCTCGCTTCTATACGTCTCTCCAGGAAACGTTTCACACACTGTGCCTTTGGTGATATCCCTCAATCCCAAGATCTGAGATAACACAGGTGGCTCTAGTAACTTCCAAACCATTCTCACATCACCAGACTTTCAAAAGTAACCTGTTCCCTCTTTCCACAAAGACACACACACACTTAAACACACACACTTAAACACACACACACACACACACACACACACACACAGACGTTAAAGAGAAATGAACCATTATGGTACTGATAAGCTAAATTACCAGATAGCATCAAGTCACACCATCTGGCACCTGCACTCCTGACGCCTGTTGCTGGCGTGACAATGTGCAGCCCCCACCGTGCACACACACACACACACACACACACACACACACACACACACACACAAGACTGATCGGAGAACAGCGCACTGAACACAAGCACTCGGACGTCGTTTAGCCTACAGGTGCGTTTGACACTAAACCAGATGTCAGCAGGAGAATAGGGCCGGCTGTGGAGCGATTCAAACCCTCAAAGCTCAACAATGAGGCCCCCTTTCACTTCCTCCCATCCTCCCATCCTCCCTTCCTCCCCGCTTTCCCACAATCCCCTGCTCCCACAGGGAGTCCTGTGTAAGGAGCCTGGTGCGTTTTTTTTTTTCCTCTATTGTTCTGCTACTAAAGTTTGCACTCGGTGAATCATTGACATTGTAAAAAAAATTCATTTCAGCTCGAGATTTTGATACGAGCCCGGGTTTAACGCTGAACACTGTCCGAGACTTCGGCACATGGATCTTTTTTTACTACTACGTGAACTGCAAAAACGACCAAAAAGTTCACTCTCAATCCTTTCCATTCATTACAGGCTGCTTTTTTTTGCCACGGAAAAAAAAAATTACAACTTTTTTTTTTTCCAAAAAAAGTATAGTGATATTTTTTTTAGCTTAAAATATTTATAAATCACATGACCTGCAAAGGATGTTTTCTGGGCACTTTACAAAATTTGTGAATGCAACAACAACAACAACAACAACAAGTTATAGGATCATGAATGAGTACGTTTTGATCTCTTGATAGATAGATAGATAGATAGATAGATAGATAGATAGATAGATACTTGTATATTAAAAAATTATTATAAATAAACATTATATATATTTTTATTATTATTATTATTATTTATTTATATAAATGTATTTATATATAATACTTGTGTATATAGAATATATATATATACACACTATACAAGTATTTATCTATCTATAGATAAATTATATATATACACACACACACACATCTGTATATACACACACTTGCATATTTTTGTCTATATATAATATATTAAAAGCACAATTGTGTGTGTGTGTGTGTGTGTGTGTGTGTGTATGTATATGTATATATATATATAAAACGTTCAACGATTAGGAAAACACATCAAAATTTACAAAACTAACATTTCAACCCCACAACACAAAAACACAAACAAACAAACAAGCAAACAAACAAACAAACAAATGAATACAGAGGAACTGCAGCTGTTTTTCGCGACTATTCGCATTAATGATTAACAAAAATCCCAACCGTGGACTTTCTCCTTCCACTTCCCCTCTAAAATCTTGCACACGTCCAGTGAAAAGCTTCAAACTTGTTCAAATGGTCCAAACTTTGAGATTTAAAATCAGTAAAAAGAGAAAAAGAATCGGATTGAAGGCTCCGGTTTGTTGATTAGCTCCTGCTGCTAACTACATTTACGCAGTTACGTAAAGTGCGTAGTGCGGTTTCGGTCGCGTTTACGGAGAAAAACAAAAACAGTTTATTATAGAATTGTACTTTGTTTACCTCTAAAACAGTACAATGTATTGAATAAAACGCCACGAAAGCGGTTTCTGAAGGGGAAAAAAGTTTCGAAGTGAATCCTGGTATCCGTGTTTATGAGCAAAAAAAAAACCAAAATAAAGAATCAAATGCTTTATATTTTGATGTTTACACCCAAATTAAAGAACCTAATTAATCTTTTGGATACTTATTTATATAATAACACCAACTCGCTTTCTTTCTGGTGAAGGATTAAAGGAAGAGAAGAAGAAAGGAGGAAGGAAAGACGGATACATGTAACAGTAAGAGGAAACAGGAGCGCCAGTGGAGTTACAGATTGTTGAAGGACACAAAAACTGTGAACTTACAGGTGAGAAGAAATCAAAAAAAGTCGTCCTCAGGGGTCAAAAGCGGTTTGTATCCAGTTTCCAAGTCGAGGAGAAAAAAAGCAGAAAATGTCCAAAAAGAAGAGAAAAGTGATCTGAAGTGATGGGATGTGATGTTGCTCCTCTCTTCTGTCCTGTTTGAGGAGCTTTGGAGGTTTTTTTTCTCCTTGAAACGCAGGAAAACAAACACATTAGTTTCTAAAGATTTTCGAACTGATACACCAGAAGTCCTTCTTTCTCCATCCGAGCTCCAGGTTTTCATGTATTTTCTTGTATACTGGAGTTGATAGGAGATATGGAGGAGATATTGGAGAGACCACTAATAACATCACCACCACCAACACACATGGCATGGAAAAGGTTGTTTATAATGAGTCTGTTCTCATTTCAGATGTTATTCATTCTAGTAAAAATATATTTGTTTGTAATTTTTTTGGGAAAATTACAAAAAGTGAAGTAAAACCAACCACCGAGATGTTCAGAGTGAAGAGCAGGAGAACGCTGTGTAACTTGTGGAGCTTAGAGGAGATAGAAGGACTTATGGAAGAGGACTTACCCGAGATCAGCTTAAACCCTGAATATATGTGCTTTTGGACCTGTTTGCTCGCTTGGACAGAGAGAAGGGGCGTTGAGAAAGCTGGAGGATGAGGTTCCTGGCGGCTCTGAGCGACAGGAACACGAGGTGGATCTCCAGCGATGTGAGGTATGTGCGGAATGAGAGCTGGAATGATGTGAACGCGGACACACCGAGAGAGAGAGAGAGAGAGAGAGAGAGAGAGAGAGAGTGTGTGTGTGTGTGTGTGTGTGTGTGTGTGTGGTTGCGCGCCCCCGCGCGATGCCTGAGCGGTCTTTCGGTCTGAAGCTCCGCCTGGAGGACACACACTAAGCACACACACATTTAACACACATAATACACAACATATAGCACACACATAACATACACAAACATATTACACATGCACACATAACACATATAGCACACACACAAACAAATATAACACGTACACATAACACACACACACACATTTAACACACACAAACAACGCACATAATACACAACATAAAGCACACACATAACATACACATATTACACACACACACACACACACACACACACACACAGATTTAACACACACAAACAACGCATATAATACACAACATAAAGCACACACATAACATACACATATTACACACACACACACACACACACATACACACACACACAGATTTAACACACACAAACAACACACATAATACACAACATATAGCACAAACATAACATACACAAACATATTACACACACACACACATACACACACAGATTTAACACACACAAACAACACACATAATACACAACATATAGCACACACATAACATACACAAACATATTACACATGCACATATAACACATATAGCACACACACAAACAAATATAACACGTACACATAACACACACACATACACACACACACACACACACAATATATTTTATATAACACATACATATAACATATTCACACACAAATAACACAAAAAACTCACACATACACATAACACACACACAGATTTAACACACACAAACAACACACATAATACACAACATATAGCACACACATAACACACAAACGTTACACACGCACGTGCACATATAACACATATAGCACACACACAAACAAATATAACACGTACACACACAATATATATTATATATAATATAAATATAAATATATAACATATTCACGCACATATAACACAAAAAAACATATATAACACACACACCCAATGCACACATACACATAACACACACAGATTTAACACACACACAAAATGTGCACATACACAATAAACATATATTGCGACACAGAGATTTAACACACACACACACAATGCACACACACAAAACGCACACGTACACAACACATACACACAACATATTCACGCTCAAATAACACACACACACACACACACACACACACACACACACACACACACACACACGTCTTAGTTCGATTGACAATTATTAAGGCAGGCAGATCATTTCTTCTTTATTTAGAAGGCTCACTCTTAGACCCCTTCTTCTTCTTCTTCTTCTTCTTCTTGAACTGATAAGGCTCCAGTTCAGGTGTTCATCAGGGTTGAGGAGGTCATGGCTCTGTGCAGGAAACTCCAGTTTTTCCACTCCAACCTTCACACACCACTCGCATTGCGCTCTGGGGCGTCGTCATGCTGGAACACCGTTTGTGTTACTTAGTTCCAGTGAAATTTGTACATTTGGGGGGAAATGACATATGAGTAGATGATCAGATGTTCACATACTTTTAAATTAGATTTGAATAATTTTAGACCTACAATAGTTAATTACTGCCAATGGCATTAGATTTTGAGGGTATTTTTACTTATTTATTCAACAAAGTGAAGACTTTGAACTTATTCTTCACTATCTTTAAAAGATACTTGTGACTCCACTACATTTATCAGACACAACTTGCAACTTAGGTCATAATTTGAGTGGATCTGACTCCACTATGGAACATGAGAAAACAGCAAATAATGTACATTTTTGCAGACTTTACCATCCAGCACCAAACCTGTGAATAGTTAGGTGGGGAAGTGGAAGCTCGGTGGTTAAGGTTCTGGGTTACTGTTTGTTCAGGATTTCAAGCCCCAGTATGGCCAAGCTGCCACTCTTGGGCCCCTTGAGTAAGTCCCTTAACCCTTTGTACTCCAGGGGTGCTGTATCATCTCTGACTCTAGCTTCTAAAATTGCTTAGATATGCAAAAAAGAAAGAATTTCACTGTGCTGTAATGAACATGTGAGAAGTAAAAAGCGTCTTTATTAACAATAGTTTCGTCATCTACCGGAAGGTGAACATTTCTAGATCTTGAGAAGAAGGGCTCCTAATAATGAATATCAGAAACAAGCCCGATCGACAGGACATACTAAATAAAAACCATGAACATGACCATCTGTGCCTTGTGGACATCCTGAACCCTGGTTCCTATCACAATCATTATACAGGATTCAGAGTAAAGGTCCGTATTGTAGCTTGTATATTTTTTTTTCTGTAAGATTAGAGAGAAACCACCTGAGAGAAGCTTGTGAGGAAAAATAATATCCTTGTTTTGTGGATTTTGCACATGTAACTGTTGTTTCTCTTATAAATAAAAATATGCAAAAAAAAAAAAAGTCAAACTTTTAATGTTACAGGTATAAAAATGGATGCTAGCATGGCGGTACTACACAGTAACAAATGGCTAGTGTGTCCTATTACTGATGTCGCCGGTCCAGCGACCATTAATCAGTGTTAGCACGTGCTTGGAATGGCGTGTGGTGATGAAGTTTTATCTACAGAAGACTTCAATCACAGTAGGGTGATGAGACGCTCAGCCGCAGTAAGACATTTAAATGGTGGAAACGTTTTAAAGATGGCCGCACATCCGTCAGTGACGATCGCGGCCGTCTTAGTTCCCAGCCAACAGCAGTCATTCCTGTGAATATTCAGCGCGTGGAACCACAGTTCCTGGATAATCGATGCGTAACCTGTGGTGAAATTGCACAATTGACGAAGTGCACTGAAGTGAAGTAGGCTGTCCATGGCAGAGGGGGAAAGAGTAATCAAATATTCTACTCAAGTAAAAGTATTGTAACTTCATTAACATTTTATTTAAGTACAAGTAAAGTTACCGGTACAAAAATCTCCTCAAGTAAAAGTAAAAAAAGTAAAATTAAAACGTAAAATTTACCGAGTTCCTTTTTTTAACAGGAGGGATTCGAGTGTAGTTTAAAAAGGACAAGTATCTCAATTAGTGTTTTTTAATTAAAGGGACACCTTTACAAATTAAAGTGCAATAACCAAACAATTAATTTAATTCTTCTTTTTCTTCTTTTGGCTTCTCCCATTAGGGGGCGCCACAGCAGATGATCCGTCTCCATACCCCCCTGCCCTCCAAATCTGCCTCTTTCTACCCAACTACCTGCATGTTTTCCCTCACCACATTCATAAACCTCCTCCTTGGTCTTCCTCTTTTCCTCCTTCCTGGTGGCTCCATCCTCAGCATTCTCCTACTGATATACCCCATGTCCCTCCTCTGCACATGTCGAAAACCTCAACATCTTCAGCTCTGCTACCTCCAGCTCCACCTCCTGTCTTTTACTCAATGGCGCTGTCTCTAAACAAAAAAATGTAATTAAATTAATACATTCAATAACACTACAGTTTATGAATTGAGTCTAATATCACTTTTGCAGCAAAAAAAAATACTAAATTATTATTATTATTATATGATATTATTTTACTTTCAGCTGGGTCTTTCTTGTCCGTCTCCATCGATCTTTTCTTCTTCATTTGTTCAACCAACTGGTTGCATTTTTTCCCCTTTCATTATTTTTTATTTATATATATATATATATATATATATATATATATATATATATATATATTGTAACAGATATAATTTAAAATGTAGTTAAATACAATACATCAAACAAAACATAAAATAATAAAATTACAGATTTTAAAATCTACTTAAAAAATTTGAAGTACAAAAAAAAATGTGATTCGTTACTTTCCACCTGTGGATGTTTCAGGCCTACTGACAAATCTTTCTGTGCCGAAGTCCCGGTTTGTGCCAGACTCCATTGCTGATTAATTTCCAATAGCATCACAAGTCCTATAATCCTATAATCCTATAATATAAAGTATTATACCTATATATATATATATATATATATATATATAAGCATTTCACTGCATGTCGTACCCTGTATGTATGTGACAAATAAAATTTGATTTGATTTGATTTGATTGATTTGACCTGCATGTTATAAAGCATAGCTAAATCAAAAAGTGCTAGGTGATGTCCTAACACCAGCACAGCAGCTGCTACCATGGTCACATGACCTTCATATCACTAGCATCAACTCCACATCGTCCAGGTCATGTGTATGTCAGTTTTATGTGGAGGAAAGTGTTTCCTAGCTTGCACAGGTCAGCAGGGAACCCATAAATGCCATGGGAGCTGCTGTTCTCCACTACACGCTTATGCACACACACACACACACACACACACACACACACCGACACACGCATGCGCACGCAGGCACACGCATTAGTATGAGTACGCAATAATCCTTCACTTTCCCATATGATGGAATTAATTCTTCTCGGACAACAGCGAATTTACGGTTAATGGGGGCTTTCGGTATCTTTTTTCGAAAGGGCAAATAGGATCTGCGCGTGAATGATTGCCCCCCTGTGGTCAGAGGCGGCCGAGGCTGAGAGCAGTAAATAGGATGACCGAGGATGATACAGCAATGCACAGCATTAAAATGCTTTCAAGTATCTGTCAGCCGAGCCGCTGGGATTCAGAAATCCGGTTTAGTGCAACGTTGACTGATACGCTCCCATAAGGAGGCTTTTATTTCCTAGAGCATGAATTCACTTATATTTCGTTGTTATTCCATTACAGATATTTGTTTTGAGGTTTTTTCGGACTCTAATGCACGTCGAAGGAAAAATTGCTGAAGGCTTAACTACGCGTTTTTTTTCTCCAGCAGGTCCGCGTGTGCATTCCTCAAGCAAAACAGAATGGATGAGCTGACAGGAAGTCTGTGTTAACTCCAAACAATCACTCTGTACAACCATGGTGAGATGAAAAGCATCAACATGTCCTTCGTACATGTCCTTGTAAATATCGCATTTATACACCTGAGCAGTTGAGGGATAAGGGCCTTGCTTAAGATCCCAGCTTTAGCGGCTTGGTAGTGCTGGGTTTTGACCTCAAGACCTTCTACTCAGTAGTAGTCCAGGGTCTAAACCAGCAAGCTACACCATCTTATACATCTTAGAATGCAGAACACATCCTGATTCTGATGGGCCACAAAAAGAAGACCACAGATGTCAAGTCACAGCCAAGCCAAGGGAGATGATAGATAAGTGGTTAAGGCATTAGCCTTTGGATCCAGTGGTTGTGAGTTCAAATCTCAGCCACACCAAGCTGCCACTCGTGGCTACTCTGGACCCCACAGCTGCCCAGATAAATGTAAGTTGCTCAAGATACAGGTTCCTGCCAAATGCAAAGAATCTGAAACTACAGTGAGAACATGGACCTGGTTTACTTAAAGATTGGGACACATCAGGCCCCGTCTAACGCTTAGACCTCAGTCTAACGCTGTTCAAATCGGATGAGGATTAACATCATCGTCATGCAGTGACAAACTAAGGAATAGAGCAAATGTTAATTCCATTACTTTGCCTTCTGAAAGCCGTTTTTATTTATTTATTTTTTTTATTGTGATCGAAGCCATCATTACGTCCTGCATTGTGAACGCTGACATTATGAATGCGTTCGTGACATTTATATTGACGCAGCACGTTTGTACAAGCAATTCTGACAGACGGACACAATGTGAAATGCAGGAAAAAAGACATGGGGACGATTTAAAAAGGGTTCGGCTTTGCTATTAAAAAGCTTTCTGCGCTTGACAGGATGGAGATCTGCGTTTCATAGAAATCTGTCAGAATTCATCTGATTTGGTTTGTGCTCTTCGAGCGTACAATGAAACACAGATAAATATGTCACGGCTCATTGTCTACATTCGGTATAAAGAAGAACATTTGCGGACGCTCTATTTTTAGAAAACTGTCGCTGTAAGTGGTGTCTAAGTGGGTCTGAGTTGTGCTGGAAGATTGCAGGTTCCAATCCCCAGAACTGTGAAACGCTCAGCTGGGCTCAGGTCAATCTGGGATCAATATACGCCGATATTATATCGTTGAATGTTGGATTGAATTTGGGTCTTCAATCTTGCCCAAAAAACAGACGTGCGGCTGAAGGCTTTCATTCCAACCGAGCAGCAGTCACACCTTATTCCACACATTTAATCAGTTCAGGTCGGGGGTTCAAGCCCAAGTATCACCGAACTGCCATTCTTGGGCCCCAAGGCTCTTAACCCCTAAAGAATTTCATTGTGCATGTGACAAGTAAATACCCCCTTTACCCCCTTCATCCTTATCTACAATCAACTCTATGCCCCTTAACTTTTTGAATTCAATTCATTTTTATTTGTGTTGCGCTTTTAACAATGAACATTTTCTCAAAGCAGCTTTACACAGAAAATAAACTGATCAAGAATGAATGAGATTCTTCTTGTAAGTTTACCACTGCTCCACTCATCCCTCC
>JAAIIK010000128.1:51832-82245 GCA_014706435.1 Silurus glanis
TGTGTGTGTGTGTGTGTGTGTGTGTATATATATGTTTTCACAGGGTTTCACTTTATTTTTTTTATTTTTTTATTTTTTTTTTATGTTACAACTTCATTCCAAAATGGATTAAATTCATTATTTTCCTTAAAATTCTACAAAAAAAACCCCCATAATGACAACGTGAAAGAATTGTGTTTAAAATCTTTGCAAATGTATTAACAATATAAAACACCCACAAATGTACACAAGTATCCACAGCATTTGTTCAATACTTTGTTGAATCTCCTTTGGCACCAATTACAGCCTCATGTCTTTTTCAGTTTGATGCTACAAGCTTAACGCACGAATTTATGGGCCGTTTCTCCCGTTCTTCTTTGCGGAACAACAGGGTATACTGTATTTTGAAGAGTGGTAGAAAAGTGGCCTCACCTTCAATACCCATCCTGCGTCTGAGATCCTGCTGAAGCCGACTCTGTGTGTCCTCCAGCTCCAGCTCCTGAGCGCTGCAACACAGCCACATTCACGCATCAGATCCAAACCTTAGACTCCATGAATATTGTTCCTCAGGAAGTCAATAGTGATGCGATAATGTTTTCTATATACACACACACTGGTAAATGACTTCTAAAACACATACATTTCACAACATTCAATTTAGTCTAATTGTTTCAGTGTTTTCTTACAAGATCATGAGCTCCGATTCGTATCTCGCCAGCTTGTTCTTCTCCAGGACCAGTTTAAACCACATGTGCAGGAGCTCGGCTTCATCCGCTGATGCATCCTCTGAAACATGAAACGCATGCCACACGTTCACCTTGTTTTCTATTCATTTATCATCACACACGCAATATGGCCAAAAGTCCTGGGACACCAGACTTCTCCAGCTGTATGTGGTTCTTCCACAAACTGTCAATACAAAATTGGAGGCACACAATTGTACAGGACGTCTCAGGATGTGGTGCCATGAATTTTTCCCTTCACTTGAACTACAAGACCCAAACCTGTTCCAGCATTACGATGTTCCTCTGCACAAAGCAAACAATCTCCTGCTATAGAGCACCAACCCATATTAAACACCTTCGGCATGAATGTGAACACTGACTGCACCCCAGGCCTCCTCGTCTCACCTCCATCAGTACCTGATCTAGATCTAGTGGAACATCTTTCTAGAAGAGTGGAGCTTTTTTTAATACAGAAAAATCAGGAAATGATGTTCCATCAATTCCTGTGGAAGAATCCTGAAGACTGGAACCGGGTCATGTTTTCATGAGCGTGCTGTTGCTCCTTTCGCAAATCTCCACAAATCTAGTGGAACATCTTCCCAGAAGAGTGGAGGTTATTATAAGAGCAAATGGGGGAGTGTTTAAAAAGCACATACAAATCCACAAGTGTCCACAAACTTTTGGCCATAGTGTAGGTCATTTTTTTGTTGCTGTCATCAATATTATTATTTTGATTGCATCATGAATCAGGCTCGGCAACATGGCTTAATTTGTATAAAAATAAAAATCCGATATATTTCCGACCTTGCTCTCCCCTACGCATGTTACACCGCTACATCTTTGATTTATTTAAAAAGTAGATATTCCTGGAATTTTGGTAAAATATGTGATCCAAATGATAAAAAAAAAAAAAAAAAAAATCCTCTGCAGAGCTTTTTTTTTTTTTTTTTTTTTTTTTTTTTATAATTACATGGAGGTGGTAGCTTGGTGGTTGAGGCATTGGACTTCGGATCAGATGGTCATGAGTTCAAATCCCAGCCACGCCAAGCTGCCACTCCTGGGCCCTTGTGCAAGGCCCCTTAACCCCATAGCTGTTCAGCTGTATAAATGGGATAGTCGCTTTGTATAAATCTGAGTAAATTTAAATCGCCCAGGAGAAATATGTAAAAACGAAAGGCATGGCAGCCGTCCCTCCTGAAGGCAGCCCCCCAGGAGCGTTCCCACAGTCTATACAGGTGAGTAAACACTGAGCGAACACCGCAAGAGTCCATCGTTCGACTCGGTACATAAAACACCGCCGTCTACAAATGCTGCCTGCTCAAGATGGCTGGTTGAAGAAATCAGACTAATGACTGTCTGTATCCTTCTGCATCCTGTTCTTCTCCAATCCGTTACCATAAACCTGGAGGCACAAAATTGTATACAATGTCTTTGTAAATGGGAACATGAATTTTTTATGGTTGGAAGTGGATGATCTCCTGAACCCTATTGCACACCTCTGGGATGAATGTGAACCCTGACTGCACCCTCAGGCCTCCTCACCTCACCTTCATCAGCACCTGACTTTACAATCCCCCCTTGGGTCTGAATGAGCACGAAATCTAGTGGAACATCTTCCCAGAAGAGTGGAGACTGTTATATAATAATAGTAACAGCATAATCTTATGCTTAGGCGTCCACATATTTTTTTGGTCCATACAGTGAAGATCACTAAATATTTCTATATATTTAAAAAAAAAAAAAAAAAAAAAAAAAAAGACTTACCCATCCCTGTCACCCAAACTCCACATCCTTCCAAGATGTTAAAATTCAATTTAGCAGAACGCAAATAACACACTCTGACACACTCAGGGCCGTGATTATAAACTCATTATCCGTCCAGGCACCGTGACTTTTTTTTTCCCCATCCGGAAGAATCGCTGGCTTTAATAACCCTCTGGTATATAAACATTTGCGAGAAATAATGAAACGTCGGACCATTTTGGAGCACTTTTCCCCCCTTTTTCCAGCCTATTTACAGGACCCATTACCTCTACAGTCATTTCGGCACAATTTACGCTCTAAGTGGTTATTTGGTTTGAATGCAAATCGCTATTATTTCAATGGCTAATTTCAAAAGCCTCTTACAAAAACCTCTCTCGCGGCGAAGCACGGATTGGGGATGAGGACGGCTAATACGGCACGGCCACGAGACGACGAGATGAAAGAGCGGGGAGGAGGAGGGGAAAAAAAAAAAAAAAAAAAAAGTACGTCGTTCAACGCAAACGCCCCCCCACCCCAAATAACTCCATGGAATGACCTTGCGGTTTTTCCTTTTACTTTAAAAAAAAAAAAAAAAAAGCCATATAGAGAAGCGCAGGTTATAATGGATGTACAGCGCCAAGGCTGCGTGTAGGCCGCGGCATTCAAGTGTTCCTTGAATATCAGACCTGCAAGACTGCATTCCTCAGTGTGATTCCTTTGAATTAACTACGGTCCACGTTTTGAATGAACTACAATTAGTAAAGAAAAGAAAGGTAACTTCAGGGTCGCCGGCATCTGCAATGATACATTAAGAATGAATGCGTTCCGTTACAAGATGCTATATTTCGCATTTAGATACATTTTTATTTGTTGTACCCGACAGCTTCATTTATACATTCATCTTTACTGATAGAGCTTTTATGCCGGTCAGGGTTGTGGTGGATACGGAGCATGCTACTGGACAATCAGCATTTAGGCTGGAAGGTAGGAGGGCAGAACGACGCCCATGGAAGACTGTAACTTATAGGACTGAAACGTGATGTAACTTTAGGGTGTAAAAGATGATCCAAATCTAATCTGAATTCTGTAAAAGACTGTGTAAGAAGGCATCCTCTGTGTTTGACTCGCCTCATCTACATCGGTACCTGATCTCCACAAAATCTTGTGGAACATCATCCCAGCAGAGTGGAGCTTTTTATTACAGCAAAACCAGGAAATGATGTTCTCACAATTCCTATGGAAGAATCCCGAAAAGAGTGGAACTGTGTCATGTTTGAATCAAATCCAAATGGCCTCATGGTTACATTTGTATGAAAAAAGAATCGTATATATTTTCATCCCATCCCATTACATGTTTCACTGCTTCGTTTACTTTTTTTTTTCTTATAAAGTAGACATTCCTGCAATTTTTACGTGAAGCAGAAGATCGACAAATCGATGTGTGATCCGAATGATAATCCGGTTTAAGCGCAGATTAAAGACGCATCCCATAATAACTTTTTGCTCCAGTACATATGCACAAGCTGATAATGTGCACTTGATCAGATCATGAACAGCAGCTATAACTCCTCTCCTCTGCTCCTCTTTCTTTACCCATCCCGAGGTTGCACCAGCTCCAGTCGTGTCCCACCTCATGAAGATTATGGACCTTCCAACAGATGCCGACCCCGCAAACATCCCGAACCAACTAGAGACGTACCAGCGGCATTTGGATCCCACATCATGTGGAGTTTTGAGTGTTTAAAGGCTCTGGCATGGAGGAGTTGGTGTTGGATCTATGATTATTTTAGATGTTGAGCTAATTTAGGAGTTGCTCAGTAGCTCCTGGTTCCACAACATCAACTGACTGTATAAGACTGTAGAAAGGACATTACTCATAATCACACACTCCAGTACTCATGTTAGTTCTCACTCTCCAGTGTTCTGTATTGTTTAAAGATTTATAATCACACTCTTGATGTCACCCGAATGAGGATGGGTTCCCCTTTTGAGTCTGGTTTCTCTCAAGGTTTCTTCCTCATAACATCTAAGGGACTTTTTCCTTGCCACAGTCGCCCCAGGATTCATCATCAGGGATAAACACACATCATTCCATTTAATTCTTACGTTCTGTAAAGCTGCTTTGAGACAATGTACATTGTGAAAATCTTCACAAACAAAAAATGACAATTGTTTTTAAGCAAATATAAGACAATTCTTAATCTTTATTTATTTATTTATTTATTTTTCCCATTTTTACTGATTTAACACTATCCTGCCTCATCATCTTTCCAGACCTGCCTGATTCATCCTGACGTCCTACTTCTGTACCGTTTTTTTCCTTCAATTCGAAATCACACTGAAGGTGAAGATGGTTTCATGTTAACAACCTAAATGTCTGAAGACACCTAAACTGATGAATCATACAGATGGATTTGGACTGCAATTAATATTAACAGTTTATCACTATGGGCTGCAACTGCCATAAACACGTTTTACACTCGAGTATCCATCAGTGAACGATTGATAACATCAACAATGATGGAACTACAATGAATGGACATTTGGTGTCACATTTTCCTTTTGTGTCTGGTACCTCTCAAGGTTTTTTCCTTATTCCTTATTTCAGGTAGTTTTTCCCCTGAAACTGTCATCACTTGGTCGCTCGTTAGGGATGAAGGGCTAATTTATAACGCGTAAATGTATTTTTTTTCAATATATATACACACACAAAACGGACAAAAGTTTGGATAAATTGACTCAGTCCCCATTTGCCGTTATAATAAGCTCCACTCTTCTGAGAGGATGTTCTGATGCGCTTGTAGAGACAAATGGGTAGGGTAAGTTGGCAGTCAGCATTTTAATCAATCCTGAAAACGTTCAACAGGGTTGAGGTCAGAGCTCTAAAGCAGGAGGTCTTCCACTCCAACCCATATGTTCATGTAGTGGTCTTTGTGCACAGGGGCATTGTCATGCTGGAACAGGTTTTGGGTCTCCTAGTTCAAATGAGGGGGAAATCTCATGCTACGTCCTACACAATTGGTCGCCTCCAACTTTGAGGTGATCGTTTGAGGAAGAACCACATATGGCTGGAAACGTCCCAATTTGTGTCCCAAACCTTTTGGCCATATAATGTGACTCTGCGTGATATTCTCTCTCACGCATTCGAAAAGCTTTCAGATGAGACATAAATTATGGAAACGTCATTTAGATATCCCAGTCTGCAGTCTAATATTAATCCGAGAACTCCTCCAATCATCGGAACAAATGTTTTTCACGAAATGGAGTAACACGTTTTGTGGTTTTCATAAGCCCACTGAACTCAGGACCAAACAATTGTTTGACACGTGATAAAGTCATTCAGAATATAATGACAATCTGATTAGATTCTTGGTGCAAGATAAAAAATGATGGTGGACATTTACCCCTCTCTCCTCTGAGCACCTTCTCCAGCATCACTCCCTTCTCCTCCAGAGATCTCTGCTTCTCCTCAACCTCCTCCAGCTGCCTCTGGATAACCTACACACACACAGTTTTATATTATATTATATTATATAATATATATATATATATTTATCTATACGTAGATCTTCCGATCCACACACATATATACACACATATACACACACAGTGGAAGCCTGGTGTAAGAGTGCCCTGTAGTACGAGAATATCGGTGTACCGTGTTCTGCTCGTCACCTCCGTCCCCACGCTTCACGCTCAGACGCTTCATAGACCTTGTTCTGAGTGCGTTCTATTGTGAAAACTGAGCTTTTTGTCTGTTTTTATAGAGTTTTTTCTTTTTTCACTATAAATTTAACATGGGTCCCAAGAAGTGCAGTGAAAGCGCCGGAAAGAAGGTTGTAAAAAAAATAACCATTTAAATAAAGAAAGAAACTGTAGAAAAGCACGAACGTGGCACACGCAAGCGAGATCTTTGCAATATGACGTATCTGATTCAACAGTAAGTACAATCACAAAGAACAAAGTTATTTATTTTTTTGGTTCTAATTTATTACGTTTTATGTTTATACTTTGTTACAAGTATGTTTGTGTGTTAAATTGGGCATAACTCTTTTTTTAAAGGCTGAAATAAAGTGATCGCCTGAGGTCTGGGAACGGATTAATTGCTTTTACATTAATTCATTAATAAAATGTTTCCTTTAGGATGTAGCTGTAACAGAATGTCGGAGTGAGTGTGTGTGTGTGTGTGTGTGTGTGTGTGTGTATGATATTATATACACACACACCCTCACATACTGTTACAGCTACATGCTAAAGGAAAGACGACGTGAGATGCCAGACATGAAGTGATGACTGTACCTGAGCCCTGTGAAGCCGTTTCAGGTGCTCTCTCTTAGCTTGCATGATCAGCGTTTTCTCCTGCTGCTTTCTCCGTCTGTCCGAGTGCCATGATTCAGACTAGATACAGCACAAAAGACAAATATAAAGAGACGGATAAATGTAAAGACACGTTAATGAAATTGATCCTTTTGTGCAGACTGGCCGCTGCCAAATCGTACTCAGACCACCTCTTTTTGAGGGGTTGGAGAGGCGGAGGTCTGAGATCATTTGAAGTACATGTGTTCCGATGACCCCATAAGTTGAGCAAAATATATATACATATAATTACACTACACTGCATTATATTCAGTTCAATGCCTCATACGGCTATTCAGTGATCTTTAATGGGAGACATAAAGCTGGTCCTTGTTTTTCAAAGGTTTTTCCAAACGCCATTTATTTTATCCTTCTTAAATCCTTCTCCTTCTTTTTTAGCCATATATGTTTTTTCCACCAAACTGTTACCAAAAAGTTGGAGGCACACAAGTGGTACAGGACGTCTTTGGAAGCTGTAGCATGAAATTGTCCCTTGACTTGAACCAGGAGACCCAAACCTGCTCCAGCATGACATTGCCCCTGTACACAAAACCAGCTCCATGAAGATCTGCTTTACATGTGATAGAGTGGAAGATCTCCTGCTATAGAGCTCAAACAAATTTGGGATAAATTTCCACACACTGACTGCACCCCAGGCCTCCTCCGCTCACCTACATCAGAACCCGACTTTACTAATGTCCTTGTATCTGAATGAGCACAAATCATCACCAAATCTAGTGGAACATCTTCCCAGAAAAGTGGAGGTAACTATAACAAAATCTTATGCTCAGGTACCCATGAACTTTTCCATATACAGTGTATGTATTACACATGATATCAGGGCGAGGCTGCTTCGAATGTTCAAACAAACAAGGTGTGAAAACGCCCATAACGTTTTCCACACTCAGTGGACGAGCTCTAGACAATAGTCTGGTGACATTACAGATGTGTGATATGAGAAAGGAACTGGTCTGCCATATGCTCAGCGACTGTAAACAGATCAAATCTACAACGTGTCCTTGTCGAATACACAACGCAGAACAGAACACGCCGTTATTGGAAACTAATCAAGGTGTTAACAGCCATTTTGGCTTGTATCCAATTTGCACATTAATAGACTGTGGGTCTGGTTCGTGTGGAGCCGTTAATTCAACCGTTTATTCTTTGATATAGGAGAGAAAAAAAAAAAACCATCCTCTTCAGAGACATATTGCTGAAACGAAATCCGCTTTAAATTACACGTATTTATTTATTTCTTCGCCAGGATGGAAATCGAAATGTTCTGCAGCATGCTTTGATAAAAGTCATTACTTGTTCAATACTAATTTAATATTAACAAACAATTTATCTCAGTAGTTCGACTTTTCGTTGGTGAAAAGAAAATATCAGCATCTCGCTGGTGGTGTAGTGCTCTTGAATGCTGGTGGTGATTGAAAAGGGAAAAAAAAGAACCCTATTCACCGCATTCAATACGTGGCGTCCTTTAAATACGACGATATATATTCATTTAATGGCTGCCTTTCAGATAATACGGCACGGCGGATGAAAATAAACTCGCGCGTGTAGAGGGCAAGGCTGGTCTCGACACGCTACTGGTCTCCGTGTTATAGAATTCAATTCCGTTTTCTTTATATGAATTGTTTATTCCAAAATGCAGCTTTAAAAGTGAGAAGAGTATGAAGGCAGTGTTTTTTTCTTTACCCTTTGTGAGACAAATTTCTGCTCTTCCTCGCTGGATGAATAGTCGCCTTCATCTTGCTGTTGATGCCGCTGTGACGATGCTGTGGATGAAAAAGAAATGTGTTTTTTAAGGCCAGATTGGGAGAAATGATATTGCGAAGTAATACATGATTGCTTGAGATACTGCCATTCAAACTCGATTTTAATAAGCAACCGTTACTTACCTTTGTTTTTGAATTTGGACAGAATGCTCCAAACGTCCTTCGTCTGGTTCTCCGTCTTGCTTCTGTCTCCTCCCTCGTTCCTCTTCAGCCGCATCGAGGAGAAGAAGTTGAGCTTCCTTGGTGGCAGGGAGGCCATGTCGTCTTTGGAAGCTTCCAACGGCTTGTTGCTGAGCGCCACCTGCTTCAGCATGGTCGTGATCTCGCTCCTGCTCGCCGTTCTGCCGTGGATCCCTTCCGTAGCCGCTCTGGATCGTGTTACCACGTCCTCCTTCTGGTTCTCAGTGGAGGAGCCAAACAGGAAGCTGAAGGAGCCCTCGGAGTGTGGCCTGGTTTTGGGAGGATGGTTTCTTTTGATTACCGAGTTCCTCAGCACGCTGGCCCATAGCTGGAAACCTGAGAGAGGAGGGCTAGACTCCGGTTCGGCAGGAATCGGACTCGGTTCTGGTTGAGGTTCTGGATTGGTTTGAGGTTTTGTCAAGTTGTCAGGTCTTCGGATGTACTTTTCTGCTTGTTCTGTGGCTGTAAGCGTGGATGAAAACTGTCCAGGAGTGGTCAGGTCCCAATTCAGTAGCCTTTCCTTCTCGAGCATGGAGAGAGTGAGCTTTTTCTTCGGGCTGAAAGAGTTCTGCTGGTCCGGTCCGATCGTGGAAGCGTCGGACTGCTGCTCTGGAGAACACGTGTTCGGTTTGGGAGTGGATGAAATAAAATGCGTCCGATAACGGGGAATCTCAGCTACAGCTGATTTCTCGGGTTGCTGCTGAAGAGGGCAGTGAGAGTCTGCAGTGTGGTTTTCAGGCTCCTGCTTGGACATGGAACAAAACAAAAACACCAAAAAAATCTGGATTGAGGAATAAAAACAGCAGGGAATTTCGGAACAATAAGCAGATATTTATCATTATATAGAATATATTGAAAAAACTCATTCTTGCTGATTCATTGACATTTCTGGCATTTGGCAGATGCTCTTATCCAGAGCGACTTCCAATGATCTCATTCATACAACTGAGCAGTTGAGGGTTAATGGTCTTGCTCAAGGGCCCAGCAAAAGCAGCTTGGTGGTGGTGGTGGGATTTGAACTCAACCTTCTGATCAGAAGTCCAACATCTTGAACACTGAATGAATGAACACCAAGTCTCAGCAAATGTGAGCTTTGAAGCTGGTGCAGTTTTTTTTTGGTGCAAAACAAGCAGTGGTTAGAATCAATCGCAGGAACATCGTTTACAACGAATCAAACTTTGTAAATCTACATTTGACAGATAAAAACTGTTTTTCCTTATGTGAATTTCCTTCCGTATCCGTATCTCTCTGCCCCATTCAGCTCCACAGTGTTATGAATGCAGTTGAAAATGGGAGCTACTACTAAATACTATCTCATTGGGGCAGGATTCACGCTGCCCCAAGCTTAGGGACAGAAAATAAATCGAATCGGTTCAATAGGATTCCTGATTGAATTAGTTTAAAAATGACTGGTTGCCATGAGTTCGTTTTTAAAGCAGATTAATAGAATCCGAAAAGGATTTACCATTTATGACACATGTTCAAAGTTGGAGTGCTAGTTTGGAAAATTACTGAGACATAACATGCCCAGTTTTGTTTTTCTTCTTCTGTTTTTGTTTAGCATTCATTAAGAACAGTAAGAGCACAGCTTCGAATGCAAACTTAATAAAATAATTAAAAGCATGCAGTTTTTATGCATTTCCTAAAAAAAAAAAAAAAAAGATCAGCGCCTCCAAGATCTCCATAGAAATGGGAAATAAACAATTTGTTGCAAAATATCTTCTATACTCAGTTTATAATTTGTATTTTATTTAGCTAGCCTTTAAGAACGCCAATGATAGCTGAAGAGCGTATCGAAGTCATTCTCATGGCCGGATCAGGAAGCTGTCTCAAGAATGCAATGGGCTTTAACAGGAAACATCTCGAGCACATCACATATGAGTAGGGCTGCTACACTTAATCGATAAAACCAATAACAATCGATAATGAAATGAAATGAATTGCGGTGTAGCGCGACAGTACGAGAACACAGTCGCCTGCAAAAACAGCAGAAAGTACGGGGTCAGTCGGCAGCAGGAACAAGTTGATGTCCCAATTCATCAAAAGCATGAGAGCATTTTATATTAAACGCAACAAAGAAAACCGTACCTGGAGGTTATGCAAATCGGAGCTTGTGTGGTATAGGGGTACCACAGTGAGACACGAGGACATGAACACACACACACACTGGTGTCACGGATGAAGGTAAAACATCAACACATTAAGCAAAAACTGTAGAATCCTCATCATGTGAAAAAGGTGTAGTTTAATGAAGTGCTATTGTGTAAACTGTTTGTAACTTCGGGACAGTCGCACTGGATCCGTTTTGTCACGACATGGTGATGGATTTAATTAAACCGGTGCAAACAAACACTACATCTAAAAGCAGCGAATAACAGCAGCAGGTTTTCAGTGAATGATTATGCATTTGTACACAAATGCATGTTTTTTCCTTCACTGCGGCTTCACTACGTACAAATGCTTGTTTTTTCAATGTTTGTACTTTTAGTTTTTGCATATTAGCATTGAATTATTATACAAAAAAATCTTTAATTATATATTGTAGATGCATATATTTTTACAACTGAACAAAACATCTGTTTTTCTTTTTTGAAACAAATTGTAGAAACTTGCTTTTTTTTTACTTGTACTTTTTTAAGCACAGCTGTCAACTTGCAATCTGCAAAATACAACACAAATGTTGATTTACACAAATCGCTTCACCTTTTTATACTTAAATGCTGGGTTATTAGTATTTATTTTTTGTTTTTTTTTCCAGAAAGAAACAACCCAGCAGGAGTGAATTAGTTCAAAAGAAAAATCCCACATGCGCTCCTCAACAAAGCAAAACATCTAATAAAAGTTTTTTTTTTTTTTTTTTTAATCAGACGAATCAATTAATCAGATGGGGTTTTTCTTTTTCTCTCGATTAATCGGATTAAAAAATATAACCATATAAAACCCTAATTTAGGGTATTTATGTATAAAATGATCAAAATAAAATCGTTGCAGCTCGACATACGAGACACAACACTGTTACAAAACCAATCAAAAAAATCTAAATAACTAAAAACAGATGGAGAATTTTGGGACCTGCATAATTTATGCCAGAGTGAACACACTGCTTCTGCAATGCATAGGAACCAAATAACATATGAGCAAGAACCAGCGCTTTTTCCCATCTACCATCATCCTACTGATCTCCACACTACACCGCGAGCACACTGATACTGATTTCAGTGCAGTAATCATCATGCACTTCTGCTCCTCTCTGCATTCTAGATCATTCTGGACAATTATTCTGTACATAATAGTATTATCCTGTATATAATTCATTGTATATCCTCAGTGATCCTCTTGTTTATATATTAGATGTATATACACCGTGTATAACTTGTACAGTTGTACATACATTTCATATATCTCTTATTGTAAAAGTTTATATTCCACATTCTATCTGTCTGTCTGTCGAAAACGGTTGCAATGGCAATTATTGTCATCAGAAAACCACAACATCGATGTGAAACACTACAATAAACCACTTGACCTATTTAAAAAATGACCAATATCAACAAATGTTATATAAATAATGAATTTCCTTTTACCCCCCCTATTTAATTATTTATAAACAAATTCTTTTTGCCATACCAGTGCATGTAGCTCCTCAAAATCCGAATCTGCATCTTCTTCTAAGAGAGCATCGTCTCCTCCTTCTTTTTGTTCGAACACCTTAACCAGAATCAGAGGAAAAGCTAGAAGACAGGAAGAGATTTTTTTTTTTATTATATTTAAAAAAAAAAAAAAAGGCCAGATAAAAAAAAAAAAAAAACAACACTTACATACTACATATAAATATACATATACAGTTATCGACTAGATTATAACTTGATAAAATCTCTATCCAAAATTATTTGTATTATAAGCTTAAGAAATTGTTTAATTGTTTAGATTATAGTGAATAAATTGTGATTTCGCTCTGTTGTGATAAAAGACAGACCGATAGTGCCCTCTATCGGATAGAGAAAAAATTACCAAAACTTGAATACCCGACTAAGAGTCTTAAAAAAAAAAAAAACAACAACTATAAATAACCGTAAATAATAACTAATAAATACCTTGCATTCAAGATTTACATTCACTAAATTCATTACAAATTAAATTTCAATCTGAACACAATAAGTTTTTAATGTGAAAGATACACTATATGAACAAAAGTTTGTGGACAAGTTATTTATATAGACTTATTTTTACAGGTATTGGGTCTCAGAATTTAAGTGAAGGGAAAATGTTACCGCATCTAAACATATTCTATACAATTGTGTGCCTTCATCTTTGTGGTAACAGCTTGAAGAAAAACAAACGAAAAATAATGGTTGGAAAAATCAGGTGTCCCAATACTTTGGGCCAATATTGTATATAAAGCGGGCACAACATTAAATCTGGGCAAATAATATCAGCATCATACTTGCTCTGATCTTCCTTCTCCAGTGATGGTTTCTGATGGTGATTTCCCCTCTGGAGTACGATTTCTCCACTGAACACAACAAGGGACACCAATAAAAAACCAATTAAACACAAATAAATCTTATTCTATGAATCTGAATCTAATTTTCTACAATCGCAACTCCAAAAAAGTTGGGAAAACAGAATGCAATGATTTGCAAATCTTACAAATCTATTCACAATAAAACAAAACAAAACAAAACAACATTGAATGTTTAAACTGAGAAAATGTACAATTTTAAGAATTTTTTTTTATCGTTTTAAATTTGGCTGCAACACGTCTCAAAAAAGTCGGGACAGGGTCACGTTTACCATTGAGTAGCATCACGTCTTCTGTCCGTATACATCTGGGAAATTATTTCTGGGAGAATTGTTCCATACATGTTGGAGCCATCAAATTAAAATTGACCTTATTTCCCCCCGTAAAATGGTACATTTCCTCAGTATAAACATTTGTTCCATGTTCTATTGTCAATAAAATATAAGTAAGGCTGAAACGATTTCTCGAATAACTCGAATAAAAAAAATCATCAAGGCAAATTATTTGTTTAGTTTATTTATCTACACACGGAGCATTGTGTTTCCTCACGGACGGTTATTACTGACGCACCACCCACTAAACTCTGGCGTGCTCTGGACAGGTAAACTCAGGAAATGCTGCAGAATGAAAAATGAAGGGGGGGGGGGGGGGTTTTGCCTAATTCCAACTTTTTTTCCCTCTCAATTGTGACTATTTCTCGCAATTCCAACTTTATTCAAACAAATTACTTGTTCATTTCAAGACACCCGTCTTATTTTTAACTTGTATATTTAATATTGCGCTTTAATAAAGAAAAACTACTTCTGATAACTCGATTAATCGTTGGAATAAATCGGTAGAATACCCGATTAAGAGTAGGGTGGGTGCGGAAGTGAGATCATGTGGATTGTTCTCCGACAATCATCATGCACTAGTTGCTGAATGGTTTCGGCATTTGCGGAGGTTGAGCTCGTTTCTGATCTCTCCTCATCTTCCAGTGATGTTCTTTCGCTCTTGAAGCTCGCGCGCTGCTCGAAACAACTCGTAGTAGCATCGCGTATGTCAAATGTATATGTCATGTCAAACGTCTCTGTGGCAAATTTGCCGTTTCACGCAGAATTTCACGTGTGCTTTTTGTTTTAACTTGCTGTCCATGATTAAATCGCAGACGTGGCAGCGCACGTGTTCAGCACAGCACCAGTTAAACCGTTTTTTATACCACTCAATAGGAATGCCCTTGTTATAACACCCCAGTGTTTCTATAGTAACGTCATATTCGCATTGACTTGTCTAGTGGACTTTCACTAAAAAAACTGTTTTAAAAAACTGCAATTTTTCGATACGGTGAAGTTTCCCTATAAGGAGAAGTTTATAAGTTTTTGGAAGGAGTCTCCAGGGTTAGCGCTTTGAAAATGCTTTAGCTACGAGAAGTTCAGGACTGGGCCTCTAGTAACGTGACAAGCCGCTTTGTATATTTTAACCTCAGGTGCTATAATGTACACACATTAATTTTTTATATATTTGATAAGCAAATTCCTTTAAGAGGAATACTTTTTTAAACCTGCAGTTATAAAAAAAAAAAAAAAGAAGAAAAAACGGCGTTCATCATCCCTTATGTAGAAGGAGCGCTAACAGATGAAGGTGTGGTAACGTTTAGTTTACACAGTGTAACTGAATATGTACTGCATATGACCCTGAGCCAGACAAAACAAACAGATCCGGGCTAAAGCTGCGGTTCACACACTGCCACTCCCTGATCTACTGATAAGCGAAACAGAAAGAGAGACGAGACCGAGAGAGAAGCGAGAAGACGTGGAGTGTGAAGTGTGAGTAAAACAGGATGTAGAGACTCACCTTTGTCGAGTGGCTCGGACTCTGCGGCAAGAACCGCAAGACCTCCATCTCTGCTGAACAATGAAAAGATTTACATGATTGATGATATGATATAAATCAGACTCCGTACTCAGCTGATAGTCACCTGTCAATGCCAAAGCTTAGAAAAACCAGTATACAGACAGAAGGAAAGGTGCAGAGGTGCATAGACTGATAGACAAAAAAAAATAATTATTAATCAACAGAAAGCCTAAAGTGCACACTGTGTGATTCTGTCCCCGATTTTATTGTCTGAGACAAATTTAGATTTTAGATTCCTATAATCTGAGGCTAAAATCTATAGTCTTTGATCGCTGGTTTGTACGCCGACAACCGTTTAATGGGCGTTAGCAGTGTGACATCTCAAACCAAGAACCAATTGGAGCGCAGAACCAAGAAGCTAGTCAGTTGGACTGTACGTTGAGAAGAGAAACTTCTCGAGATATGAAGGGAAAATAAGTGTTTGTATGATATTGTTATTAAGGCAGGTCATGAACTAATTTAATGCTACTAGTTTGCTGCTAGCTACTGTTTCTGAGAGAACGAGGGACATGTCTCCGACTGGTGGCGTGATACAGGAGTCTTTTTCTTGTGTGCATCAGTTTTTGAGATCCATAGTGTGATATGGGGATCATGATCATACAGACTGATAAGCAACAATCACAAAGGAGCATAACAATTTGCGTTACTGAGACGCTAGTGGTTTGACTACAAGAGATCAAATATAAACTGACTGTTATATGGATTAAGACAGACCATCAAGAGGCAGACAGATGGATAGACAGACAGCAAAAGAGTGTAAAAAGAGACCGACACAGCGATAAGAGACACACAAAAGAGATTAATGAGAAAAACCAAAAAGACAGCCAGATGGCTGATAAGACAACCAGACAAACCAACTGATAAACTGGACAAATAAGGTAGGCAAATAAAAAACAGAGAGACAGAAACAGAAGGACAGATCACTCTACAGTAGAGGGCAAACCTGATGAATCAGCAATCTAGTTGATCGTTAGGACTATCCGCAAAAATCCGTACTATAATAAAGCTGTCATTACGAGAGCGGCCTCTAGAGGCGAATCACTGACGCACCACGTGTTGCTTGTTTTTACACGCGAGACACTGTGCGCTGCACGGCGAGCGCTATACTATATTATTTATGATGTGTTATTATAATGTATATAATTATATTTATTAATTGATCTATTCATATTTATTTGAAATTTAGCACATTTTAATGATTCAGTACTTTTTTGTTTGTAATGTTCAGTACTATTTTCATTTTTTATTTTTTTATTATTATTTTTTATTCAGTATACATTTTAAAAACTAGCGGTTGATTAATCGGTTTTTGGCAAGAACGATTCAACGTAGCTATAGGTATCGATAAAATCCACCATCACTCGACCTCTACTGTACTGACAGTCTGAGAGACATACAAACAGATGAAAGAAACGGAGACAGGACAGACAAGAGACTGATGGAGAGACAGACTAATGAATGGACAGACATAGCTCCAATTAGGACCGGTTTCTAAATTGCACCTTGTTTGGAATTTGGGACAGTCCATATACATTACATTGTTTAAAAAAAAAAAAAAAAAAAAAAAAAAAAAAAAAAAAAAAAAAAAAGGAAAGGCAGTTTTTACATGTAAGGGGGAAAAGAACAAAAAGATGAGAAGATGCTGATTATGTAGCTCTGGGGTGTCCAATCTTTTCCACAAAGGGGCCAGTGTGGGCGCAGGTTTTTATTCCGACCAAACAAGGGCCACAGCAAATTCTACCAGTTTAAATTGAATGAATTTCATTTTTTAAATGGACTAACTGGTGTGACTTGGTTAGAATGAAAACATGCACCCACACCGGCCCCTTTGTGGAAAAGATCGAACACCACATCAAAAACAAAAGCAGATTTTGGATGCGAGAGAAAAAGAACAGGAAGACGAGACGATGCCGGTGCTGTAGATGAACCTGTTGCTGGTGAACTCGGGAAGACCTGAGGGGTTCGTCTCTGCTGAGCTCTCAGCCGTATTCTCGGCATCCTTCGGTGCTTTCTCGATGTGGTCTTTGTGCACTAGTATAAATAAAATAAAATAAAAAAATAATTAAAAAAACATGTTTACAGGACCAGAAATGAATATATTTCCTACCATTATATACAAGTTATATATGATTCAAACAAAAAGTTATACATTTTTTACTTAATTTGGAGAACCTGGACTTGTGGAGGTCCATACTTCTCCTGAGTCCTTTCTACTGCGCTCTTAAATATCTTTTCAACATCTATTCTGTAATACACAGTGCTAAATAAAGAAATTAGGATTTTATTCCACAGTGTGCTTTTCCCCTACTTATATACTCTAATGGCAAAAGTTTGTGGACACTTGACCATCAGATTGCTATGTGCTTTTTTTTTTTTTTGAACGACATGTAGGGATGCACGGTATTACGGTACGGGAAAAAATACCAGTATATAGTATATATTAAATGGTACGATACCAATTTTGCTGAATTCGGTATTTCATATGCTGCTTTTCCAAAATTCATCTATAGTCGCCAGTGCTTCCCGAATTGAAATACACAAGCGTTGTGTTACTTCAGTTAAAATGTAACCTGCGTTCATAGTAGTTTTTTTGTTTCCTTTTGAAACATTTTGTGTTTGCATTGAAAATAAAAGATTTGAATATATTTTCATTGTATTATTTCAGTTATACATTTTTTTTCCAACATCAAAACGCAACCTATGCTCCCTGTAGGTTTTTTGTTACAGTTTGACACAAAGGTATTAAGATACAAATCTATTTTTATTATTATTTATTATATTAAATTGTTTTAATTTCCCTTATGTTTTAAGGCTTGTTACTGGTCACTTAAGGTATGGATTTAATATCGATTCCTAGGTATTACATTCTGGTATCGAGCCGTCCCTGATCCCATTCCACATTTAGTCCCCGTTTGCAGGTTTAATGAGCTCCACTCTTCTGGGAAGATGTTCCACTAGATTTTGTGGAGATTTGTGCTCATTCAGCCACAAGGGTGTAAGTAAAGTCAGGTACTGATGTAGGTGAGGTGAGGAGGCCTGGGGTCTAGTCAGCGTTCACATTCAGATCTTCAAGTCCAACCCATGGAAAGCATATCTTCATAGAGTTGTCTTGGAGCACAGGGGCATTGTCATGCTGGAACAGGTTTGGGTCTCTAAGTTCAAGTGAAGAGCAAATTGAATGATCCTGCATCCAGTGACCACATATGACTGGAAAAGTTACATTATACATTATGAGCTTATGTCTGAATTTTCACATATAATCCCAGTTAAGTGCATTATAACTACAAAAGTTCAATAGGGTTGGATACTTATGCAATGGTTTATGTAGAAAAACCCTATTCAAAACATTCAGATCTCTAGAATCTGGATACTCAAAAGGTCCATGAAATTTTAGAGAGACATCTAGAACAACAGGGACTTAGGAAGGAATTAGGTGGTGTCAAATTATGGAGGGTCCATCCTCCAATAGATCTGAATTGAACACTCAAGCTCTGAAAATCTTGCAGACGCAGGCGGATCATACCAAATGGTAACTTTGAGGTGGTATCAGAAAGGTTCAAGTGTAGTTTAGTAACAACATGCCAAAAGATGGCAGCACAAGGCTGCACGCACAGTCACAGGGAGCACCGTGCTTCATAAGTCAGTGTGCCGAAAGACATCTTTTACAGAGATCCGGCACGAATCGCAGAAGGTGCTTCACACGCTTCCAAAAAAAAAAAAAAGACTTCCAGGACACATTCCAGAAGTGGCAGGAACGCTGGGTGATAGTGTGTAAACATAGATAAAAAATAAATAAACAGAGCCCATCTCAAAACTTTTTGATACCACCTCATATCAATGCATCCTCAATGTCTTTCGTATATACTACACGCAAATAAATCATGGCCTACAGTCAAAACAATTAAAAAGTTTTACAGATAGACAACAGAGAAGAAAAGCCCCACCCCCATTCTGAGCACCAATGACAGAGCCGTATACGCAATGGGTCTAATGCATGCACGTCTTCAGACCGAGCTTAGGGGAAACAGGACTTTTAGTCGGACGAGACGCCTCGATGTGTTGATCAGAGACACGTTTTGGGTCTACAATAAAGATTTCAAAATATTACAGAAGATATTAGGAAACGTAGCGGAAAAGTTACACGTGCGGTTTCAGGTGGAAACGTGTAAATGCGTCTCGGTGCTGTTTTTTCTCTTCGTATTTTTCCACATCGTGATCAGAATGTTAAAGAAAAGGCAGAAACAGAAATCGAGTTGAAAATGGGTTTATTTCATACTTACAGGAATTAAGTGGTATAAATTAGGAAAGAAAAAAAAAAAATACTTTTAAGAACATTTATCATGTGCCATGAAATGTACAGACGTGTAGGGAACCTCCAAATTTACAAAAAAAAAAATCAAATAAAAATAAGTAAGTCTAAAAAGTGATTTTGCTAAAATGGTGTAAAACGACAAAGATCCTTTGCTAAGTGGTGACCTCAGAGCAAGGCAGAGGTCTGGAGTGCGAGATGGACAGTAAAGCAGCCTCTGTGTGAGAGAGAGAGCGCAACGCAACGACACAGAAAGAAGAAGAACACAATTTAGGTTTTTACAAATGTAGGACAATTCTATTTGGATCGAAAAAAAAAAACACAAACGTGCAAAAACCATTAAAAAAAACGGCGCGTTTTCACATGCGGGACCTTCGTGCTTCTGTTAGTGAGTTGGATTTTGGGACAAGTACGGCGGAGTGAATTTGCGATTGACATGCTCATACAGGAGACCCATGGCGCAAGCAGTTACAGGCGGATGCGGCGAAGCGAGACCACACCCTGATCACCCGTCTCATGCGGGCCAATCACCTTCAGGCGCCGCCGTTCAGCCGATCAGGGGCTCGCAGCATTGGAAACACCAAACAGACTAATGGTACAGTATGGTGTGGAACAGGATGGAGAATAGATGAATGAAGAGGAAAAAAGAAGAAGGAATATTCAGCAGTTCTACAGCTAGATTTTATACGGATTGCATACAGAATTGCACAGGAAACAGAACACTGCCACTCAAGCTTTTCTTTTGTGATACTGTTTGGCATTTTCACACACATTTCCACACACAAAATTGCAAGGCATGGACTAGGAATCAGATCACGAGGTTTAATCCGGCCTGCACAACACCTCAGGGTAGAGAAAAGTGCACGTAGTACAATTGTTATTAGTAAAAAACTTGCGAAATATAATAAACGAATACTCCAGCATGCAAGTGCAACAATTTCCTCTCTACTGTGTGATTTCCACAAACCAGAATCTCATATATATATTTTTGGCAGAAGCCCTTATCAAAAATGACTTATTTATACATCTGACTAAGGGCCTTGCTCAAGGGCCCAGCTTGCCCATGCTGGGATTTGGACTCCAAACTTTTCTGAACCTAACGTCTCTGAGTCATCACTTCCCTCCTTTCACTTTTTTTTTTAATACAAAGTTGACAGCATTTCTTGAATCAGCTCATTAAACACTTAAAATATGCACCTATATGATCAGACATGTTAAAACAGAATACACACTATTTAATGTGCTCCATCTTGCCAGTTATTTTTTTTTTTTTCTGTCAGCTTCTAAAACTTGGTCCTTGGAAAAAATCGCAGGTCAAATTTAAACTCTGTGTGGAGAGAAAATAACCTTTTACTGTTTGTTACTAGAAGCGAATGATCTGCGGCCTTTCCCCTTCAGTGAACTGGCTCTTACTAATGGCAAAAAACATAACGAACAGCAGATGCTCCTCCTTTGCAACAGTTACACTGTAGCGTCCAAGTATCCAAGTATGATCTATCAAGTCCTATCAAGATTCTACAGATCCAGATTCCCTGATTCAGGGAGAATTCCACCATCACTAGTGCAATACACCAAGAAGAAAAAAACGGTCTCAATTAATTCTCTATTCTTCACAAGCTACAGGAGGATCTATGGGTGTTATACTGCATTGCTACAATTAGACCTGCAACCAGACCAAATGCTTTGCATCCTTTTCGGTGCAGTGGCTTTTATTCATTATTCCAAAAAACAACTGAACAAACAAACAAAAAAACGCTGCAACAGTTACACAATACCTAGAAGTGTCTGAGTTAAATTCTATCCAGATTCTCCAGATGCTGGGAGAAATGCCCAACACTAGCGCAACATACTGGGAAGAAAAACTGTTCATGCGTGCTCTCCTGTTTTTGTTTTTTGAGAACGATTCATGGCTATTCACCACAAGCTAATGAGTAACTATGAGTATTCTGCTGTATTGCTACATTTAGACCTGCAACCTTTCCTGAAAATTTTTACTAGAACCAAATGTTCTGTATCCTTTCCCCTTCAGTGCACTGGCTTTTAATTCAAGAGCAAGAACCCCAAAAAACAAACCAGTAGATGCTCTCCCTCTTTAACAGTTACACAGTAGCGAGAAGTTTTTCGAGTATGTTCTGAGTCCTATCCAGATTCCCCGGATCCAGTTCGAGATTTTCCAACACTAAGGCAATACACTAAACTTTTTTTTTTACCGAAGGATTCAAAGAATTGTCTGAACTGGTTCTCTGTTTTCCAAAAGTTGCAGGAGGAACTATGGGTAATATAATGTATTGCTACATTTAGACCTACGGTGCATTTTACACAAACCCTAATACACTTCTCTTTTGATTTTTCAATATAATAACTTCATGTGATAATTTGTACAAGGATTTGGGTCTGGAAATCACACATATGTAAGTGAATGAGTAAAAAAAAAAAAAAAAGAAAAAAATAAAAAAAAAAAACACGAGTATTTGTTTAATATTAAAAAATAATACTAAAAGGTTTTATCTATTTTTACACTTAAGTTTGAATGTTTTCTGTGATTTCAAACTCCCACGTCATCAGATTCACTAACAAGTTTAAGTGCAAAAGTTCCAAAGTAGCAAAAAAAATATGAGCTCTGATTAAAGTGGCATGGAGGAACATTGGCACAATCAAATACTGAGTAAAACATAGGAAGGTTACAGGGTTAAGGATGAGTAGATACAGAGTGCGGCGGTCTCTCAGACTCCTGGCGTGCACTCGCACACTTACTCCAACACTATACTCGCGTTTAGGAACTTCCCCTCGAGGCTAATCTGTGCTGTTATCTCATACAGAGTAAACAGCAGAGGGATGCCAAGCCCCAGAAGTTCGTAAAAGAAGGCATAGTCGTCCCACCGCTCTCTGAGGTGCAACCACAAAGCACAGGCCACGCCATGCATCCGGCCGGCCAGCCGGCTCACGTGCAGCCGTTTCCTAAATAGAGAGCTTGGGGTACCTGAAGGCTGGCTGTGAAGGCTCCCTCTGGCCGAGAACTCATCACCATCAGGATCTCCAAGCACGGACACGACGCCTCCGTAGACCTGGAACATGGGAATGGAGGGTCTCAGATATAACATTACTAGAACACAGTCTGAGTTGCTCTTATGTAGCTCCGTGGTGATAAATTTACCTCTGGTTTCCGGAGCCTGTGGCTGGTTTTATGCTGGGAAAAGTGCAGCTTGCAGTAGAAAGTGCCTGCAACAAGCAAACGCAAGGAAATGAAATGGAGAAAAATGATAACTACGATTACACTGAAGTCATACAGAGACAACGAGGAGCTGAAATGAGAATTTCACACTGGGACACTTTAAATCATACATTCCCATCCCTTTCTGTCTTATTCTTGCATATGGATCTTTTAGTGTATATATAAAATCCTTATATTTATTTTACACTTGATACCTTTGTATTATTTATTAGATTAAAAAAAAAAAAAAAAAAAAAAAAAAAAAAAAAAAAAAAAAATTATTTCCTTTTTGGACAGCCGTAAAAAGCATTTCACCACGTGTTGTACCCTGTATAAACGTGCATGTGATAGAGGTGTAACGGTACATGTGTTTGTACTGAAATTCTTCGGTTCAGTGCACACGTGTACTGAATGCAATCTGTTTTCCACGTGCGGAACACAGTTAAAATCCGAGTTCCCTCAGGAACGTATTAGGTGGTGGACCGCAAGTTTGTTTCGCAATTTGAGCGCGTTTTAAAATTATTATTAAACTTAAAATATACACAACAGGGGCATTAAAAAAAAAAAAAAAAAAAAAAAAAAAAAAGGAACAAAAGTTTGAGCAGTGTCATGAGGTCACTTACTCTGTACCGGAAATACAATTTGTAGTGTGTTGAATTGTGCATGCGTGAAATTGCGGCAATATGGAAATATTAACGTTTTATGTCCAGGAATCTGTCAAAGTTGTCCTGTAGCCACGCCTTTGTTATCTTGGCTGTGTGTTTGTTCATCTTCCAACAGGACAACGACCCCAGTCACCCTAGCCTGAGGTCCAGAGCGCTCTGGAGCAGGTTTTCAACAAGGACGTCTCTGTACTTTGCTGCATTCATCTTTTCCTCAAGCCTGACTATTCTAGTTCCTGCTGCTGAAAAACATCCCCACAGCATGATGCTGCCACCACCATGCTTCACTGTAGGGATGGTATTGGGCAGGTGACGAGCGGTGCCTGGTTTCCTCCAGACATGACGCTTGGAATTCAATCTTTGTTTCTCATGGTCTGAGAGTCCTGCAGGTGCCTTTTGGAAAACTCCAGGCGGGCTGTCATGTGCCTTTTACTGAGGAGTGACTTCCATCTGGCCATTCTACCATACAGGCCATACAGGTGTGTCTTTCCAAATCATGTCCAATCAACTGAATTCACCACAGGTGGACTCCAATCAAGTTGAAGAAACATCTTAAGGATGATCAGTGGCGACGGGATGCACCTGAGCTCAAATTTGTGTGTCATAGCAAAGGCTGTGATTATTTATGTACGTGAATATATATATATATTTTTTTTTATAAATTTGCTAATATTTCAAACAAACTCTTCACATTGTCAGAATGGCGTATTTGTAGAATTTTTTAGGAAAATAATAAATGTAATCGATTCTGGAATAAGGCTGTAACAAATTGTGGAAAAGGTGAAGCGCTGACACTACTTTCAAGGATGCACTGTAAAATTGTTTTAAAAAACGTAAACTGGAGGTTCACTCATTTTAATAATAATAAAACGACAAGCACTTATGTTTTGCATTTCTTCCCCCCTAACCGTACCGAATATGTACCAAACCTTGACTTAAAAAGCAAGGTACGTACAGAACAGTGAATTTTGTGTACCTTTACACCCCTAGGTATGTGAAATCAAATTTGATTTGAGGTTTAGAGTATGGAAATAAACACTCCTTTGTACTTTATAATATCTTTGCTGACGAAGTTGAGATATAATGGAAATGTTCTTTGGCGAGTTTCTTAGGAACATTCAGCAGCAGAAGTAGCAATGTAACATTTAAATCATTAGCAGTTTACATGGCACGGGACACGGGACACTGGGCAGGCCCCCCCCACCCCCCCTAATTGTTACTTTAAAACCCTACAGTACATAAGCGGCCAGCCCAGTCTATTGATAATAATCAATTGTATGGTTGTGTAATGCTGTCTAATGCACTGTAGAGTGATTGGTGTCAGCCTGATGGAGATTCCCCCACCCCCCCTTTAACAACGGATCTCGGTGTTTATTCCCATTTTTACTTTTTTTCATTGTCATGATATGACATCCATATCAGAACATTTATGAAATTCTCGCACTGGAGTCTCCTTCCACACCAAATATACCTTTTATTTAAGAGCATTCCCCGTCCCTGTTATAAATCGTTCTCCCTGTATAAAGTTCTGTTTCGAAAGCCTGTCAGATGATGAGTCAGCACTTTATACCTTGGTCAAACACATGTCCTCCCAGCCTCAGGGTGGCGCTGCAGACTTCACAGCGGAAACACTCTCTGTGGAAGAAGTAACCCTCTGCACTCAGTCGCTCCATCACATACACACGCTTCTTACAGAAGTGGCAGGTGTCGCTGCCGCCCATCCCGGGGGCAAATTCCTTCCGAAGGCTAACCTGAAACAATAACGCACAAACGTGAAGGGGCGGAGTCAAAGAGCGACTGTGGATTTTGAGGGAGGAGATTATTTAGATTAGTGTTACTCACAACGGGGTTCAATTTGCACTCTAGCAAACTCCGTTACAGATCGTGTTAAGCACATAGAACCAAATATCAAAAAATGAATTAATAGTTATTTTCCTGTATGAAATGGCGTGTAGGGGATTTTGGTTTATGTGTATTTAAAAAGAGAAACTCAGACCATCAGCATAATCTGCTGACAAATACAATGAAAAGATTCTTTTTTTTTTTTTTATTATTATTTTCTAAAAGGGTCCAAATGTATTGCATTCGTTCGGATTAGAACATGGAAAAAATTAAAATACAAAACTTTTTTGTTCTAAATGTAAAATGAAATATGCTTTATTTATATTCTATTATACTTCTTGCCATCTAATATTTTGATTTCGAGTTATTCGGATTTGTGAACCCAGATGTGAAATAACTGATAATCCGTCAGTGGCTTCAGCCATTATTTTGGCTTCACTGCAAGAAGTTATACTGTTCTCTCTCTCTCTCTTTCCTAAGCGCCATGTCTGTTATATTCATGACAAAAGCTTAGTTTTGTTATACAATGTTAGAAAATTTTTAATTAGATGTTTAAGATTACTTTTCTCTAAAAACTTTAATACTTCGCTTGGGTTAATTTGATTAAAAACATTTGAGGGTGTCAACAGAGTAGAACATTTATACTGTTCACTACGTGCTTTTCAAAAGCAACAAGAGAGGGACAGGAAATGGGGGACCCAGGCATGATCTCTTCTTACAGAACTATACCACAACCAATCTTTACACACTCATTACAGAACAGCCCCACCCCGCCCCATACCATGTTCTACTAGACTATCCGCGATCTCTGAATATGTTGCTCTAATTTGAATCATGTTATTATTCATTTGTGCAAATGGCTCCATAGGAACATTCCTTCCTAAGAAAAGACCTCCAATAAAATTCCTTTTTTTACCTCCAGGTTTAGTGTGGGATGTTTGGTTGGATGTTAGATCGGAAATATTGTGCACTTTAGAGCATATTTGGTATTGGGAGATTTCCATGACTAAACGTTGTGTGATTGAACGGGTGTTTCATAAAGTACTTTGACATTTTCTCGGTTGTTTGCTCGGGAACAACAAAAAGCCGTTTTCTCTTTTTTCTGCTTTCAGTACAAAATCGAAACGGCACGAAAGGTGGCGAAATTAGCATTTTTTTAAAAAAGAAAGAAAAAAAAAAATTACGAATGAATCAAAACGACGTACACGGACCACATTGTATAATAATAATAAACGATCGTCTTTTCTAGAAGAATCAAGAACCATTTTTTTTATGTTGTACAACTTTCACGCATTCGAGCTCACTGCCATTTTTAAAGGTCGTTGGTTGGTCTTATACCTTTCACTTGTACTTTACAGCATGGTGAAATTCGTTCTTTGCAGATCGTAGCAATGTACAGTAGGGAGCTGGGGTCAGAGTGTACACTGCAGAGCGACACTGCATTTGCAGCCATTTTGCATTAAGGCTCATTTTCCTGTATTGTGAACCAGTTCTAACTTGGTAGGTTTTTCCATACTGTTGTGTTTTCCATTAAAACAATCTCCCAAACTGGTTTCCTTCCCTCCCTGAGTGAACCGGGTTGAGACTTCATGAATCGTGCATAAGTATTCGCCCCTTTAGAACATTTCCACATTTTGTATTGTTGGAACTGAAATGAGGGAATGAGGGGAACTCATCCATTTTTGATTTACACAAAAGGCTGTGTGCTATTTTTTTATGTGGACTCGTGACACATAATCCCAATTACGCCTACTTCAGTTCCAGGTCAATACACACACTGTAAAATGCTCCTCGAGACCAAAAAAAACAAAGTGTTATATAAAGCAGATTATGGTCCATGAGGGTTAATCTGTACGCTGATTAAAACAGTGAAGGACGCAAAAGCAGTTGTTATGAGATTCAGACAGTTAGTTCAGTTTACCGAACCAGACTGCTGGCATCTCCTGGCGTCGGTCTGTGGACAAAAAAAACAAAACGCTTCACTTACAATAAAACCCCTTGCAGTCAGGAAACTGACTTCCATCAAAGTAGTGGCACCATCTTATCTCATGAGCGCCGGCTGTTTTTACAGGAAGAAACCCTGATAATATGCCATGGGCTCATACAAGTGACTAAACAACAAAGAAACTCCAATCTAATGACCCAGGATCTAGAGATCTCATTATACACTATATGGAAAAAAGTATTTGGACATCAGTCTTCTCAGCCACTTGTGGGTCTTTCCAATTGTATAGGATATCTTTGGATGCACTAGCACAACATTTTCCCTTTACATGAACTGGGAGATATTCTTTACATAAGTTGGAGTGGAAGATCTCCTGCTATAGAGCTCCGACCTCAACCCTAATGAACACCTTTGGGATGAATTGGAACGCTGCACCCCAGGCCTCCTCATCTCACCTACACCAGTACCTGACTTAACTAACGCCCTTGTATCTAAATGAACCCAAATCACCAGAGTGGAACATCTTCCCAGAGGAGTGGAGCTTTTTATAACAGCAAATGGCGACTAAATGTGGAATGGGATGTTCAAATAGAAGCCCATACCAATCTTTTTGTCTGGTGTCCACAAACCTTTGTCCATACAGTGCATTTGATTCAATCTAAGAGCTACCAGTGCTTACCAGTGAAAGAGTATAAGGGTTGTTGGGTCTGTGATCAGTTTCGTAAAGGATGGCGAGAGTAGCGGCTTTGACACCGATCACAGAGGAAACCTTCCCCACTGTCCTCTAATCAAGCACCCGTAGGGAAAAAAAAACGGAATGAGGCAGAAAAACAGGAGGACAGGAAAGTCAAAAGACATGAATATCAAATATCCAAAAGAGCAACAAAAGAGATTAAAGTCATTTTACAAATCATTTCAAAGTCAGAACAATGCAACCTCATGCACTCCAGCTGGTTTTGAAATTCAGATCATGCAGCATAATAAAGGTTTTAAACCCTTTTTGTCCTAACATTCCTAAAGCTATCAGGCATGCACCAAATTGCATGTCTGTGAAAACATCTGGAGCTCATTGAGTTCCCGGGGAACAAAGTGTACAATAAGGTCAGCTAGCGAAGATAACGAAGGGCGACTTGTAAAGTTTGCACTGAAAGAACAGCAAAACGATAAGGGGAAACTAAGGACTCGGCTGATATCCGTTATTATGGCTTGATGTATTTATCATCAGCTTCCAGAATGTCCTTCCAGTCATACGCTGTCCAGTACAAAACCATAAAAGACTAGTTGTTTTGACAGGTGCTGTTTGCATATTGGTTCTGTTTTCTATTTTGTTTATATAAAAACCATGAGTAATGTCAATTCTTTAATTAATAGAACTGGCAAATTCATTTTTTTTTTTATTAAGATTTTTAGATACAGATATGATTGTGTATAAATAGTGAATCTTAGAGAAGCAGAGTCTCTCAAAAGTAAAGATGGGCGGAGCTTCACCAATCTGTGAAAGACCGAGTCTACAAATTGTGGAACAATTTCAGAATAATGTTCCTTAACATCAAATTGCTAAACAGTTCAATATCTCATCTTTTACAGCACATAAGTACAGAATGTCATCAAATGTTTCAAAGACTCCGGAGAAATCTCAGAGCACAAGAGCTCAATATCGGATGCCAGTGATCTTTAGGCCCACAGGCGGCACTGGATTTGGAAAACAGTCAAGATTCTCTGATGGGAATGCACGGGCTCAATAACAGCTCCAAAAATCATTGTCTGTAAACATCGTCTGCCGTGTCATTCACAAATGCAGGTTAAATCTCTATCATGCTAAGAAGGTTGCATGCGTGAACATGATCCAGAATTGCCGCCATCCTCTCTGGGCCAAAGCTCATTTAAATTGTACTGAGGCAAAGCGGAAAGCTGTTCTGTGGTCATCCGAATCTAAAACGTTTTTCTTTTTGGAAACCATGGACACCATGTCCTCCGGACTAAGGAGGAGAGGGACAATCCGGCTTGTTTTCAGCGCTCAGTTCAAAAAAGTTAATGCTGAACGGTATGTACAGTGTTTAGAGTCACAAATGCTTCCATCCAGAAAACATTTTTCAGGGAAGACCTTCTGCATTCTGTTTTTATTAACATTTTCCACAGTGTACCAACTTTTTTGTAATTGGGCATATATGAAATAAATATAGAAAAACCACTAATAATGGCTGGTTCTGCTATCGATTCAAGTCAATTCAGCTGTATTTTTTTTTTAGCACTTTTAACAATGGACACTGTCTCCAAGTTGAAACTTGGAATGTATACGTTTAGTACCAATAAATTTGCTCCTTATAAAGGTTTATCACTGACATGCTTTAAAGGGCCATTCATTTATTTTCACTTGTATAGTTTGGCTCTACTCATCTCCATTTGACTTATGCTATGATACAACATTTCCGGTGGGCGTGGTCTCTTCCCACACCAACTCTCCAAGGGGTTTGAAAGTTGAAAATGATGCAAATCACGATCAGTGCAAATACAAATGATCTGGCAATCACTAGATTGTGCCCCAAATGAACCTCTATTTTGGAGATTTTGGAGTGAGGCTCTCTTCGAGGTCACAATGCTAACAACTTTTTTTTCCCCCTCAAAAACTGTGTTCAATACTGCAGCAGAGCTCCAGAGACTTGCAGAGGAGATAGCTTTTTTCCTTTTATTTTGTCACACATGCACGATTATTATTTCCGTTTGAGAAAATGCAATCCAGAAGGGATAATAAACATGCGAAATCTCAAAGACAGATGAAATACCTGTTTGGAAGGATCGAGGCATTGTACACGTTTGATTTCGGAGCAGCTTTTTTGCCCGTGGTCATCGTGAGCGGTCTGATCAGACTCAGAATGTCCGTTACACTGCGATCAACAGGAAGGCACACTTGACAGATGATACTACAGAGCATTAATCGTTTTTGTTTATATAGCCTCCTTCTGTTTTCTCCTGAACTCTGTGTAGAGATCGCGCCAAAGAGTGCTTTCAGTGGCTGTGGTTCGGAGGATGTTAGCAGCGCACTGATCTCTTCCACACCCAATTCAATAGCAGATTTATTCCTGTACAAGAACCTGACTTTACATCCAACATGTTTACAGAACAAATCGTCGTGCAAAAGCTCAGAACGTGGGTTAAAGGCAAAATACTAAATTGTGCAACTCCCAGAGAAACAACCTAAAGCAGTATCAGGTTTTCACCACACACACACACACACACACACACACACACACACACACACACACAC
>JAAIIK010000128.1:82255-93638 GCA_014706435.1 Silurus glanis
CACACACACACACACACACACACACACACACACACACACACACACACGTCTGAAAAAGTCAGTAGGAAAGCTGAGACTGGACCCTGATGATGTTACAGTACCTGCTTGGGCTGAGTTTCAGGAAGAGGAGAGAGCAGACAGGATAGAGCAGAAGGCTCAGGGAGAGATGGACACAAAAGAGCTTTCAGAGGAGAAGAAGCAGGAGATGGAGAAGTCCCAACTGCCTATTGAAAAAAAATAAAATAAAAAAAGGAAAGGAAATCAAGTGAATGAAATGTAGAGAAAATAAATATTTTTCTATCAGAAAAGAACAACAAAAAGAAAAAACAATTACAAAAAAAAAAGGAATGAACAAGCTAATCAAAAAGTAAAAAATACAGAAGAAAAGCAAAATGGAAGAAATAGAAGGGGAAAAAAATCAAAAAGACAAATGTACAGAGTAAGAAAATGTAGAAAAAAATAAGTAAACATGCAAAAAGCAACACAAAAGAAAGGAATAGAGACAGGTTTGGGGGGAAAGAGAGCACGAGAAAGAGAGAGAAGAATGAAGTCGGTGTGGTGTGCGTTGATGAAAAAACAGACACAGTCACAGACAGACAGAGACAGACACCGTCGTTTTTATAGACATACAGATAGTGTACACTCAGACAGAGATAGGGACAGACACTCCGACAGAAACACACAGAGAAAAAAAAAAAAAAAAGACAGACAGACAGACAGACAGACAGACACACAGAGAGAGACCCTCACCAACAGTATCAGACAGACACTCTTATAGACAGACACACAAAGATACAAAAAAAAAAAGTGTCAGACGGACAGACAGACAGACAGACACTCTTCAGGAAATGTGGTGAAATGTAGCATGAGGTATAGTTAGTGTCTCACTACAACACATGGGCGTGTGTTTAAAACAGTGACTCAGTAACACTCCGATCTAAAATCAAAGCACATGCAACAGCAGCTCGAGAAATGTGTGGCGCTGGATTCATGACTTTCACACAGCAACCCGAGAAACAGCGGGAAACAGTGAAGGTGTTATTCTTTTGCCGGAAAATCATTCACTCATCCATCAGTCTGGCACCAGACAGACAAGACCGGACCATCTCACTCTGTAAACAGGGGTGCGTCAAAACAGGCAGAGCAGGCAGGACTGTACCACAACATTCCAAACTAAAGCCACGTGCTTCTCTTCATCACCTGAGACGGAGTGCCAGAGAAGAGGACGCTCAGCTGCTCTGCTCGTTCTCTTATGCTTTTTTTGCTGAACTCGCGTGCGCTTTGCGCCTGGACCGCCTTCTGCACCGAGGCGAACAGGAAGGAGGGAACAAGAAAGCAGGGGTTCATCTTTGCAGAGGAAATCAGATCAAACTAACCTGCCATTCTAAAAAAACAATACTTATCTCAGGAACATGCAAACAACCGTCTAACTTCTGGCCCACGATGAGTTTCTCTAAACAGAGTCGACCTTTTGCATGCTGGCTGCATTCACCTGAGCGTTCTTGTCTTCCAGAAGCTTTAGTCGCTGCAGCATCCCTCCCAGAGCAGGTGCGGAGAATGGTTTTTCTGAGGACTTCGACGTGATCGGCGGTTGCTCTTTGGGATAGACGACGTGCTTCAGGGTCAACAGACGAGTAGCCGAGACAGAAAGGCATTGCAGACTGGGTCGAGATTCAGGGGCTGAGTAACCAGCCTGGGGGGTTGGGGGTTCATGGTGAGACCAGTGTTCTGTTGTTTGACAAGTGAACTGGTATTCTGGTGCCTGGAACCCTGACTGGTCATCCGTGGTGTGGAAAAATGACTGAATTTGTACGTGTGTGGTTTCCAGGTTTCCTTGTTTGTGAGCAGGCTGCATTTGAGACTCGAGGAGTCTCAAGTAAGGGGACGGCTGGAAGCAGGTATACACAGCAACATTCAGATATAATGAAGGAAAAAAATGAATTAGTGTTTAAATTCACACATGGAGGTTTCGTTTTTCATCCTGAAACCGTGATACACTCAGTGGACTGATTAGAGTGATGAAGCATGGTGGTGGGAGCATGCTTATAGGTTCATGCCCAGATTTAGAGCCTACCTGCCACTTGGGTTTAGGAGAAGATAGGGGTGAGGACTGGAGCTTGGGTTTAGCAAAGCGAGGGTTTTCAGTCATGTCCATAGAACACGGATTAGACTCCGACTGATTTGCAAAGAGCGAGCAGAGACAAAAAAAAAAGAGAGCAGAGAGGAAAGATGAGGGTGACATGACCGTGATAATCGCAGGGCGTGAGACATCAGTGAAAATACTGTTAGTCTGGAATGAAATATGAAACGCACAAAAACGAATTAAAAAAAGAAATGTGGGGGTTCTGTTCAGTGCAGTGATATATACAGTATATATATATATAAAATTGCATATATGTTGAGAAGCCTTCAGACAGGGCTTCTGAATTCTTTGTAAAGTTACACAAAGCCCACCACGTCTCACTGCACAGAGAGAGTAGGGATTATAGCCACAGCTTTGAGGCAGATCTTGTCCTCTACCTTTCTGTTCCATGTCTGAGAAAATCCCTACCGCATGAGCACAACTCAAAACAGTGGAAAAAAAAGGGTCCAGGATTTGGAAATCAAATGCCAAAGGAACACCAAGAGTCTCTGGAGACATTTATCAAGATATACAGTTAATGATCTCTACACGACACACACAAGTATTGGGACACCTTTTTTTTTTCCAACCACAAACTTGGAGCCACACAATTGTATGTAGCATTAAACAAACTAGAGACCCAAACCTGTGCCCGAAGCCAGCTCCATGGAGATATTGCTTTGCATGGGTTGGAGTGGAAGATCTCCTGCTAAAGAGCTCTTGAAAACCTTTGGGCTGAATGTGAACGCTGACTGCACCCCAGGCCTCCTCGCCTCGCCTCATCTACATCAGTACCTGACTTGGGTTATGCCCCCTTGTAGATAAATCGCACACAAATTCCCACAAAATATAAGTGCATCATCTTCCCAGAAGAGTGAAGCTTTTCATCACAGCAACTGGGGACTACCGTATTTTTCGGACTATAAGCCGCTACTTTTTTCCCACGTTTTGAACCCCGCGGCTTAAACAACGAAGCGGCTTATTTATGAATTTTTCATGAGTTTTTCCCGGTTTCACAAACTTCAAGCAAAAAACTGAACCCCAAAACATTACAATTACCAATACAATCTCCGCACCTCACCTGTGTTCTGAGCTGCACGGCATCGGGAGAAAAAAAGTTTTTTTTTTAAATGCACGACGATGACAAAAGAAAAACTCCCGAGAGAAATAGTTATGAAAGGAAGGAGGAAGACAGTGAACAATGACTTTCTTGGTCGGCTACTGTTTAGATACAAGCCGTTGTAACGCGTTGAGTCAGGGTGAAGGGAGAGCTCGCTAACTCCAGTTGCAACAGAAATCATATAAGCACAGACAGGTTTCCAAAACTCGTGCTTTTTTATTTTTCTTGGCAACAGCGTTACGGGTTAGTCAGAGAAACTTAGAAATCAGCATCAGAAAATAATAAGGACATATTCCTCGTCTTGCACACATGCAGTAAATACCGGAAAAATTGCGGTGGCAGGCTATTCCCAAAATACCGCTATGCTCCTAAAGGAAGCGCAACATATTTCACCCGTTACACCGTGTGTAACGTGTCTTTCGTTAAAGCCTGTGTAAAGTACATTAGTTTCAGTGTAGACACCTGCGGCTTATAGACAGGTGCGGCTTATTTATGTTCAAAATAAAAATATTTGTAAAATTCAGTGGGTGCGGCTTATATATGGGTGCACTTTATAGTCCGGAAATTACGGTATATGTGGAATAGGATTTTATTCTCTCTCTATTAATAGCTGTTAATAACGTATATAGTGGTGTTTAATTCTTCCTAAATCCTATATGTATGTGTATGCCTCACCTGAGGGTTAGAGCCGATGATTTATCTTGGAATAAATGGCTGTTCTTTATCCATTATATAAGCATCTGGACTTCAATGACCCGTGTGTGTTTGTGTTTTGGCTGTACGTCCAGACATGACTTATTTCCTTAATAAACCCTGACACATTAAGAGTAGAAAGATCAACCTTGATTCAGGAAGTGTTACCTGGCGACGCAGGACACAGTTGGGTGCGTTCTCCTCGAACTTGGCCTGAAGCTGCGTCGCCATGGAGCGCACTTTATTCTCCTTTTGCTCGCCCTCCTCCACCGCAGTCGAAGTGCTCTGTTTGGACAGCTACAAGAGGAACAGACTTCAGCAGGGAGAGGAAAGTCGACATACACCACGCATACATGTGAAACGCAACGCTCAAAACTAAAGATCGAGCAATAGTGGATTTTACCGATAGCCGGGTTGGATAGCATTTGCCGATAAACCATTACAGGTAGTCGTCGACTTACGACCTATGCAACTTACCATTCGACTTTACGACCACAATCGCTAGCCGCGGCGTACGACAGTAAGAAACAAAATGGTGTAGAGATGATACAAATGGCAAAAAATGAACAAAGAAAATGATGATATATATATACACAGTATAACAATAATGAAAGAAAATTATGATAAAATACTACTTAAGGATTTTTCTAACATCATTTCACAGTACTGTACATATAGCCTACTCTACTTACGACCAAATCGTGTTACGACCGGTCTGTCGGAACCAATCGTGGTCGTAAGTCGACGACTACCTGTATTCGACCAACAGTTTTAGAAATGGAGACTGGATAAAAATTTTATTTACAATACACTAGTGCAGAAATTGTATGTATATGTATGTATGTACACATACATATACATATATATACACACATACATACATACATACATACATACATGTATATATAAATAAATTCTAATAAATATAATATAGCAATCTCTATGCAGCACGCAGTCGCGCGTGTAAAAACTCGCCTCTAGAGGCCGCTCTCGTAAAGCTTGCGAACTGGAAGCCGGGAAAAACCATCGTTATGGATTTTTGCGATAGCCGGCAGTTCTAACAGTTAATCGTTCGAACTCTACTTAAACCACACCTCTTCCAGGTAGATGGCTTTTCGTCTCTTCTTGTTCACGTCATTGTCTTCGTCCTTTCGAGAAAAGAAACAGAACACTTTGTTTTCAAAGAGAAACAGACAAAATAAGATAACCTGTTTATTTGGTGTTAACGAATGCCTTAAGACACACGACACTGAAAAGTTTGTGGACACCTGACCCATAAGTTTTATATGTGCTTCTTTTTTTTGAACATCTCATTCCACATATAGTCCCCATTTGCTTTCCCAATAACTTCCACTCTTCTGGAAAGAAGTTCCACTAGATTTTGTGGCGATTTGTGCTCATTCAGCTACTAGGATGTTTATAAAGTCAGGTACTGATGTAGGCGAGATGAGGAGGTCTGGGGTGCAGTCAGCGTTCATCCCAAAGGTGTTCACTAGGGTTGAGGTCAGCGCTCTACAGCAAGAGATCTTCCAATTCAACCCATGTAAAGCAGATCTTCATGGAACTAGTTCAAGTGAAGGAAAACAATTTCATGCCACCACATCCAAAGATGTCCGGTACGATTATGTGCCTCCAATTTAGTGTTAACAGTTGGGGAAGAACCACATATGGCTGGAAAAGCCAGGTGTCCCAAAACTTTTGTCCATACAGTGTAGGTTATTTTGTGGAAAACATTTCATTGATTTCTTTTTTTAGACCAGATTGCACACACGCCTACAGATTCAAGCCATTGCGCCACATCATCTTGTACCATTAATGGGGCAAATGACAGTCAAGATATTTGTAAACATTAGATTTAAGTCTCCAAGATCCTAGTCATTATTCATGCGACTCAAAAGCACAAGAGAGAATAATTCAATTTCATCTCAAGTGTAATTGTCATGCAATGAGGTGAAAGTTGGATGAAATGAATGAACGCAAATAAAACTACCTTTGGAACCCGTTTCCTGGGTAGCGTGAGGTTCATCAAGTTGTAAACGGAGTTGGATGAAACGTCCTCGTTGTTCTCGTTGGCTTCTCTCGGAGCCCCTGCAAACCGGGTCAAACAACCAAGTCTGTTGTTATGTAGGTTGGGACCGAAGCATTTTCAACATTGACCAATATTTAAAAAAACCTCTACATGCACTATATGGACAAACATTTGTGGACACACCAGATTCAAATGAGCTTTTTGAACATTCCATTCCACAATCAGTCCCCGTTTGCTGTTATAAGAACCGCCACTCTTCTGGGCAGATGTGCCACTTGATTTTCTGGAGATTTGCGCTCGTTCAGGTATAAGGGTGTTAGTAAAGTCATGTAGTGATGTAGGTGAGGTGAGGAGGACTGGGGTGCAGTCAGCGTTCACATTCATCCCAGAGGTGTTCAATAGGGCCCTGTATAGCAGGAGATCTTCCACTCCAACTCCTGGCTTTGTGCACAGGGGCATTGTCATGCTGAAACAGGTTTGGATCGAGTAGTTCAAGTGAAGGGAAGTTTTCATGCTACCACATCCAAAAAATACGTCCTATACAAGTGTGTGCCTCCAAGTTTGGGGAAGAACCACATATGGCTGGAAAATTCAGGTGTCCCAATACTTTTGTCCGTATAGTGCATATTGCTTCAATACATAACCTGAAAATGTGTTGACATGATCCTACACTGAGAGAGAAATGGCATTGTGGCAAAGTGAAATATCTTTAATGTTGCTGTATGTATTGATCATGTACTATTAAAGGGTTAGAACCAAGTTAAACCCATTTCTAGACATTTTAATCGATTTCGAGCTTCTACAGGACGCAGAAGGAATCATACCTGAGGCAGGAAGGGAGTTGCTGTGGAACATTTCGTAGAACTTCGACAGGTACAGCACCATGACGAGTTTGTCGGGCTCCTGTTCCTGCGCCATTTCCTTCCCCGTGACGAGAGGCTGGATGCTGAATGCCCTCTCTGCCACCTCAAATGCGAGCTGGTTGTTCTTGGCGCTGTCCTCTTCATTCAGAGAATCGAAATCACTGCAAGAGAGAGAGAGCTAGTTGGACCAAGCATAAGACCCTTTCTCCAATAATCTCTGCTCTTCTGGGAACTGGATTTTGGTGTTTCGTGTGGAGATTTGCGCTCGTAAAATCAGTTGCTGTAAGTGCAAGCGAGGTCATGAGGTCTGGGGTGCAGAGTGTTCACATTCATCCCAAAGGTCTTTAGTAGGGTTTGTAATCTACAGCAGGTTACTCTAGATCTTCCACTTATCCCCATATGAAGCATATCTTCATAAAGCTGGCTTTGGGCATTGCCATGCCGGAACAGGTTTTGGGTCTCCTAGTTGAAGAGGAGGGAACGTACGCCAACATTAAGGCTGGCAAAGTCATTTAAGCTTAAGCATTAAGCTTTTATCGTCATTTCAACCATTCTGCATACAGCTGACGCGGCACACAGTCACATGGGACGACGTTTCTCCAAAACATTAAACATAGAGCTACATGACAGAACAGAGAGCTAGAGGACTACAGTAAGTTCGCCACAAAGTGCATCCTGTGCGACAGATCCATGAAAAGCATAATAGCGCCGACCAGCAAACCCAGTGCACCACTAAAGAGGAGGAAAGTGGTTACAAGGACCTCTAATTAATGGTATTGTGCTTTGGAACATACGAGCATAAAAACTGGTATTTTCTAAATATAATAATAAACGTGAATCCATTGTGGTGGTGTTTGTTCATTTCGCTCGCTTGGGGGTTTGAATGTAGCGGTAATGTATTATGTGTTAGCGGCCGGAGCAGCCCCTTTAAGAAGGTAGCGGATGGAGGTAAGACATGTGACCGAGGCATCATGACATGCATCAAGAGTAACTCATAGACTGATGTGGCGGAGAGAATCCGGTCATTTTCCTAAATAAAACCAGAATCAGATAAGAAATAAAACGGAAATAATGTAAGTTATGTATTCTTTCTGTGCGGCCCGGTACCAATTGACCCACGGACCGGTGCCGTTCCGCGGCCCGGGATTTGGGGACCACTGTTCTTTCGACAAACATCATCTTCATACAAAGTGAAAACCCGCCAGGAGGAAATTTATTTTAATGTTACTTTCAATTCACATAATATTTGCATACATGCAGGAAGTTTTTATCAACTTTTGGCTCACAAAAGCGTAATATTTATCCGGTCTTTATTTTATAGTGGTGGGAGAGTCACGTTTCACCGTCCTGGTTACCAGTGAATCTTATTTCATATTTTTCATAATCGACGTCATTTATTTGAGAGCCTGTAACTTCAGCACTGCAATTTTCAGAAATACTATACTGGACATCTGGCACTTTTCCAGTGCTTCTTCCCAATTCCTCATGTATTCCTGCCTCACAGCCAGCAATCCCGATATAAACTGGAAATAAACCGCTTACTGAAGACGTGTGAATGTCACAATGTAGAACATTGGCAGTCAATTTAGTTTTTTCTTATTGTGTGCTTGTGTTTGTCTCACATGAGGTCTGGGCGTTGGCGGTGGATGAGGGCGCAGAGCGCGAGGCCGCTCCTCCAGGATGTAGTGAGATCGGTTACGTTTACTCCTCTGTATCCTTGCGTCTGTTTCTGGCACCACAGCAACAAGCGGCTGGGCCGTACCTCTGATTCTGACCACACACACACACACACACACAAAAACACACCTTTTATTTTATTTGTGAGCACTGACGTGCTGAATATTGGCAGGTCTACAACCACACCTAACCTCAGTGCTTACAATTCCACTACATACAGTACTTTTTATAGGGATTTCAACACACACTCGCACACGGAGCTTCACTACAGCTCAGTCTAATGCAGACATAACTATCACAAACCAACACTGGTAAGAACTGAAGAGTAAGCTCTTAGTCTTCACCTCGGTGCCGTCCCGTAGCCCGACGTGCATGTCTAACTGTTTAGACTGTAAAGAGTGATTCAGGATTTCATCAGCATTACAGACTCTTTCTTTCAAAACATCTGGCAAAGTAAGTTTCTTAAAATGAGGAAAAGTACATAAATACGAGCCGCTATATTGCTGGCTTGCGTCTTCACCTGACTTGTGAGAATAGTGTGAATTAGCCACCTTTAGCACCTCTGTATTAAGGTACTACAGGATCTTTGCAGTTAGAGCTTCTTTTCTTGTGTTATAGTGGATGAAGGAGAAGCATTGCAGAAGCGAGCAGTTATTAACACCAGTCACATGGGGGGAAAAAGCCGGTGATTGGGTTGGGAGCTTTAGGGCAGTGTACGTTTTGCACGTTCCGGGTCCTGATCTTTCTCCGAAGCCACTTCTTTTACTTTTCGGCGTAAAGCCAAACATGATTCGGTCGCGAGTTTACTACTGAGGACCGCGCGAACGTTAACTATTGTAATTGAACCAATGTTACCAATTCAAATATATACAAGTATACAGATATTTGTGGAACAAATGTACATGACTTTTCACACACGTCATTTCGCATTTCCTCCAAAGTCTTACCTTTCCTAGAGATGGTGCCAGACCTGCGTGTAGATCCGCTACGCTCCAGCGAGCCCGAGCTCTGCTCCCCATTGATGTACAGATGCCGAACCTGAAGCACAAAAACACGGTTAGAGAACGAAGAAGCGCAGATAGGAAACATGGTCGGAGGTGGAAGAAGCGTATGGAACGCAGTTGCACCTGCTGCGGTCGGACACAGGTGGAGTTAAGGTTGGGGTAGCGGGTTGCAGGATCGATGGTGTACTGCTCAAAGTTCTTGCTGATGTTCTCTGCCGTGGTTTGAGGCAGCAGCCTGTAGATGCTCTCCCTGTCAGGGTGAAATAACCATAAACACCTTCTGTTACTATCAAGTACAAAATGTGTGGAGATTTTATATAAAATGATTCATTCTGTTTGAACATCCCCATTCCACATAAATCCTAATTTGGTGCTCTTCAGGGGAAAATGTTCCCTTAGATTCTGTGGAGATTTGTGCTCATTCAGGAAGTAAATTCGATGTAGGTGTGGTGAGGAGGACTGGGGTGCAGTCAGCGTTCACATTCATCCTAAAAGGTGTTCAATAGGATTTAGAGCTCTATAGCAGGAGCTCTTCCACTCCAACCCATGGATCACAGATCTTCACCGAGCTGGCTGCTGGATCAGGTTTGGGTCTCAAGTGAAGGAGAAAAGAAGCAAATATGGCTGAAAAAGCCAGGAGTCTCAATACCTTTAGTCTGCATAATAATAATAATAATAATAATAATAATATAATTTAAATAAGAAGAAGAAGAAGAAGAAATTAACAAAAAGTTAAAAAATAATCAAATAAAATAAGTAAATAATCACAGAATACGTCACAAAAATAAAAAGATCGGATAAAAGCTATCATGAAAAAGCACGCTTTAAAAACAGATTTCAAAACACAAAAGATTCAGCCTGTCTAATCATAAAGTAATCAGATAAGTGATTAGTCTGACCTCTCAGACAGCGCCTCGAGGGGGGCTTTGCCCTGAGCCCAGCCCTGCACCATCCACACAGTGTCGAATGCAGCCAGGAAGCCTCGAGCACATCCTGTCCCCATGGGCCAAAAGGGCTGAGAGACGCAAATACAACACGTTACACATGAGCGCGAAAATTAAACGCGTGTCATGGCGGGAATTTAATAAACCTTCCACAGCATTTTAAAGTAACTATAAAAGGATAAAACACAAACTGAGAAGGTGTAATGCTGTGTGGTGATGACTGAGATGACCAAATTGGTACAATGCTAAACTTCGGATCGCACCTCCAGGAGGCTATCTCCAACCAGAGCCACGAGCAGCTGGTGTCCGTTCTTCTCTCGGATGAGTGCCGCGTTTTCCGACGCGTACATGCAGGTGAAGTCGAACATGGCCACGTCAGACTGTCCGTTGTGGGTCATGGCGTAGTCCAGTGATGGCAGCTGGTAGTTGGTGCCGAAGTCAGCCGCCTCTCGGGCGTAGGAGAGCAGAGCTTCCTGATTGACGTTGTCACTGTGCAGGAGGCGTTCGGTCTCGATGTAGTCCTGAGGAAGGAGAGAAATAAAAACAACCAAAGGATTCGGATTGATGAGCAATGAAGGGAGCACATTTATTGATACAACAGAATAAGAGAAGGAAGATGATGGAGATGGAGAAGAAACAGCAGAACATGATGATGGAGTACATACAGCAGAATAAGAGGATAAAGGGGGAGAAGTTAAAACAGAATAAGAGAAAGATGATGGAGATGAAGAATAAGTCACTGAAGATACAGCAGAACAAGAGGACGATGAAGATGGAGAAGATACAGCAGAACAAGAGGATGATGAAGATGGAGAAGATACAGCAGAACAAGAGGATGATGAAAATGGAGAAGATACAGCAGAACAAGAGGATGATGAAGATGAAGAAGATACAGCAGAATAAGAGGATGATGAAGATGGAGAAGATACAG
>JAAIIK010000128.1:106981-132053 GCA_014706435.1 Silurus glanis
ATATATATATATATATATATATACACACACACATTTACACACACACACGTTTCAGATCATCAAACTAATTTCAATATTAGAAAAAAATTAACACAAGTGAACACAACATGCAGTTTTTAAATGAAGGTTTTTATTATTCAGGGAAAACAAAATCCAAAACTACATGGCCTTGTGTAAAAAAAAACTGTTTGCCCCCCTGTTAAAACTGTGGTTTATCACACCTAAATTCAATTTCTCTCGCCACACCTGTTCACAATCACGAAATCTCAAATAGGACCTGTCTGACAAAGTGAAGTAGACCAAAAGATCCTTAAAAGCAAGACATCATGCTGAGATCCAAAGAAATTCAGAAACAAATGAGAAAGAAAGTAATTGAGATCTATCAGTGTGGAAAAGGTTATAAAGCCGTTTCTAAAGCTTTGGGACTCCAGCGTACCTCAGTGAGAGCCATTATTCACACATGACAAAACCATGGAACAGTGGAGAACCTTCCCAGGAGTGACCGGCCGACCAAAATTACCCCAAGAGCACAGTGACGACTCGTCCAAGAGGTCACAAAAGACCCCACAACATCATCCAAACAACTGCAGGCCTCACTTTCCTCAGTAAAGGTCAGTGTTCATGACTCCACCATAAGAAAGAGACGGCAAAAATGGTCTGCATGGCAGAGTTCCAAGACGAAAACCGCTGCTGAGCAAAAAGAACAAAGGCTTGTCTCAGTTTTGCCAGAAAACATCTTGATGATCCCCAACATTTTGAGGGAAAATACTCTGTGGACTGACGAGACAAAAGTTTAACTTTTTGGAAGGTGTGTCCCCGATTACGTCTGGCGTAAAAAAGTAACATCGCATTTCAGAAAAAGAACATCATACCAACAGTAAAATATGGTGGTGGTAGTGTGATGGTCTGGGGCTGTTTTGCTGCTTCAGGACCTGGAAGACTTGCTGTGATAAATGGAACCATGAATTCTGCCGTTTACCAAATAAATCCTGAAGGAGAATATCTGGCAATCTGCCACTTTTGGGCACCTGATCAAGACCCGTAACCCATCTGTGCTCCAGGGGCGCTGTATCATGGATGACTCTGCACTTTGACCCCCAGCTTTTAAAAAGGCAATGCTTTAAAATACACAAATACTGCATCATTAGTTACATACGCTACACAAAAAACATTCCTGGGAAGTATTGTGTACTAGAAAAAGAATCAATACCTGATGCATGACTGTGTGTACATACATAAGCTGCTGCAAAACGTGTTCACACACGCTTAGATTATGTACATGAGGAGGATTTTAAAAGGCATTTAGTACTGTCGGTACGTCAGATATGAAACATCCCTGTCCATCAGGTTTGCAAATCAAACTGCCAGAATGTTCAGCGATGTTAACCACGCCAAGGAGTTCTGCTCTCTCATAACTTTATTCAGTCATTCTGACTACTGTCATGAACTTCGAAAATCAAAATAAGTCTTTACTAATCTAAAACGGCTCGAAAAGGCTTTTCTGCAGGTTTCAAGCAACATTTTCGATAAACATGACAAAAGGTGGCCTATTCTGAGGAACCCCCCCCCCATCAGAAAACACTGCGCTGGTGTGAACACAGATTAGCTCGATATTTCAACACAGTTCTTGCCATCATTTTAAGATCTGCACAAGCGGCTAGTGTTTTCAGGCAGGTCCTAATCCTGCGTGTTCTTGTGCACTAGTAAAGTGTAAGTGGCTTATGAACCACGGGGGGATTTTTTGGAAACGATACGCGTACATCCAGTGGAAAACAGTAACAAAGTAAATGTAATTCGTGTTTCGCTTTTTTTTTACGTATCTGCACTTTACTGAAGTGTTTCCGTTTGGGGAGATTTACTTTAACTTCACTACATTTCAAAGCCAATATCTTATTTTATTACTCAAATACATTTAGTGAAATTAGTCATTATTTATTCAACAGCAAGCAGAAGATTTTCAGAGGAATAAATATTTGAACTATTTCTTTTTATTTTATTTTTTTAAGTAGCTCATGACAATTTGAATAAATATCAGTGTTTGACTTGTTAATATCATTCAATTAATAGACTGGTGTGCTGAGAGTAACATTAGGAGTCATAGTATTTTGGATACTTAAGTACATTTAAAAGCAAAGTTCAAAGGGACACTTACTTTCACTGGAGGCGTATTTTACCTACTGTAGCTCTAATTTAATGCAACTACAATGTACATGTGCATATACATACACACGCATGCGTGCACGCGCACACACACACACACTATATTTTGAAGGCAGATCAAGTTCAGCCTTCAGTAAGACTCAAATGAACCCCTGGGAACCCCAAAAAAAAAACACTCGAACTACTGACCTCCAACAGGTTCAAAGGTCATTTCTGGTAACTACCTTTAATGATGCTGAACTGTTGTGAAGGGAATCAAAAGAAGAAAAAACTTTTTTCTATAAGGGGATGAAAAAAAATAAAAAAAAATAAATAATTATATATATATATATATATATATATATATATATATATATATATATATATATATATATAAAAATACGAGAAATCAGTCAGTGAACCTTGTAAAAACCTAATGTAATTAACAAATAGATGAAAATGAGTTCTTTTCCTTCATGCTGCTTATTTTGCTCCGTTTGTTTACGCTCTCGCGGCTTCAAGACGACGATTTTACTGAGGAGTTCAAGTAAGAAATTTATTTTACATTTACGGCATTTTGGCAGACGCCCTTATGCGGAGCGACTTACAACTGAGCAGGGAAGGGTTAAGGGCCTTGCTCAAGGGCCCAGCAGTGGCAGCTTGGTGATGGTGGGATTTGAACCTGTGATCCAAAGTCCAATGCTTTAACCACTTAGCTAACACCTCATTTTACTTCCAAAACATGTGATCTCATTAACAAGATGACTAACCTGAAGCAGCCGTTAATGATTAATAGTTTCTTTTTCATATATTTAAAAAAAAAAAAAAAAAAAAAAAAAAGCCTGTGATCGACTACAAAAACGCATTGTATTGCGTCTCCATACCTTGAGGTCTACACATGCTTGGCCTTTCTTGTACTCCTTGTGATTGGCTCGCTTGTCCAGCTTGGCCCACAGGGCTTTGGCCTTCCAGGAAGTGACTGCCGCTTTCAGGCTGCAGTAGAAGCCTTTGTGATCGGCCGGGTCGAGCTCCAGTAGCCTGCACAGCAAGCCGAAAGCCTGGAGGGTGCCTTTACACGTGGAGGCCTGAACAAAGTTCTCAAAGAGCTGGCTGGCCTGAGAGCTCCTCTGGTCCTCCGTTTCCCCCATCGCTCCTCTCAGAGCTCGCTCAGGGTGATTATGCTGCGCTGAGGCTTCTCATCTCTGAATGGTGCAGAAAAACAGAGGGTCGAAAGTGAATGGAGTGTTCGAATTCCAAAATAACTCGGCATACATTATAGCAAGAAGGAAAGGAGAAAGAGGCTCATTGGAGTTGAGGTTCAGAGATCTATAACAGGAGATATTCAACTATCTTTATGGAGCTAGCTTTCTGCACAATTATGCGCATTGCCTGCTGGAACAAAATGTCATACTTCCCCATCTAATGATGTCCTAAACAAATGCCTCAGACATTGTGATAAAAGTTTGGGGAAGAACCACACATGGCTGGAAAAGTCAGGTGTTCCAATGCTTTTTTACTGTTTAGTGTACATGACCATACACAGCATGACATGTAGGGAGATGCTTTTTATGACCACTAAGGTACATACATTAGAATAGAAAATAGGTAGAAATTGGCAGAATAATTAAAAAAAAAAAAAAAAAAAAAAAAGCACAGAAACTACTATAAGCCCAATTCCAAAAAAGTCTGAACATTGTGCAAAATGTAAATAAAATACTGAAACCATATCAAATGTTTAAACTGAGGTAATGTATCATTAAAAAAAAAAAAAAAAAAAAAAAAAAATTTTAAAAGGAGAAGAAAAAGTTGGGACAGGGCCACGTTTATCACTGTGTAGCATTACGTCTTCTGTCCATAAACATCTGGGAACTGAGGAGACCAGTTGCTGAATTTTTGAGAGAGGACTTTTGTCCCATACGTGTCTAATTCAGGATTCTATCTGCTCAACAGTTCTGGGTGTCCTTTGTTGTATTTTTCGTTCCATGACACGCCAAATGGTTTCAAATGGTGAAATAGTTTAGATGGTTTTTGTTTTAGTGTAAATGAAATATAGATTTATGAGATTTGTCAATCATTGCATTAAAGTTTTTTTATTTACATTTTGGAATTGGAAAACATCACCACAGTTTTAATAGTAATGGAAATAAATTGCAGCATTATATCCATGGAGGCAGGTAAGGTGCGAGATTCAGTACCTTAGAAAGTGAACCTGTGCGAGATGTGCAATTGAAACGCATGTGTGTACAGAGGTAGTATGAGGTAGTGTAAATGTGTATGCTGTGTATCTCTCGTATGCACTTTTGAAAACTAAAATACATTTACATATGACCCATAGGTGTTATTGATTAAAAAAAATTGGGAAGCCATTAAAACAAAAAAAACAAAAAAACAAGAAACAGGCAACAGACATGTGCCTGTTAGTTTTTCCTGGTCACAGAGAAAAATCCTATGTTGACATTCAATCAAACATTTGATACAAAGCATACAGTGGTTGTATTCTTTTCCACTGGGGTTTGGTTGCGACTCTTGTTCAGGCACGTTTCCCAGTCAGAACTGAAGCCTGGACGTCTTTCACTCTCAAGTCTTTGTGATCTTTTGATATGCCTCAGCCCCAGCTTGAGCTTTGAGGTTTCTCCATCAAAGCGGCACTGAATACGACACAAAGTCCACATCAGCTGGGGATTTGCGAGAGACTGGTTATGCGGTAAAACCGGTGACCTCGTCACACATGAACGAGATGGCGGTGTGGTGCGTTTTCATCCTACATATAAAGTCGGAAAATGTAGAGCGGGACGTAAATGTAAATCTTATGAAGGAAGGTGTTCGATTACACCCAGGCTCGTCCACTCGTAACTGATAGCCTGAAGCTCTGAAAGAACTACCGGATAGGGATACAGATACAATCCTACTGTATGAGCATGTATCCGGTCCAGGTATAAGAAATGTGACCAAAAGATCTGGGGGTTGCAGACAAAAAAAAAAAACCTGAAAAGCTGTTACGTGTACTGTAGCTTATGCTGGAGGCCTCTATATGATAAATGTACATCTGGAACTATCTTCTTCCTGAAATTGCATCAAATTTAAGTGTAGTCCATGTATTCATTGCTTTCCTACTAGGGGTCCAAGCACTTTAGTAGTATGGAACTTCAAAAAACTCAAACGTGAAGATCTATGTAGTGATAATAAAATGTCTAATTAGAGGTCCAGGCTAAGCTTATGAGACTATCTACGCTGCACCTTGGTCCTGTTCTATACCAGCGATATTAATACGTGTTTTTGCTTCTGGTTTGGACAGTAGTGCACTTGATTTAAAGTAGAGATTCACTCGGGAACATACGACTCCGGTAAAAATGTGCCTTTAAACTGTCACTTGAGTAAAAGTACAAAACTATTTTGCCTTCAAATGTATTTAAGCATCCAAAGTACTATGATTTATTCTGGCTATAATGTTCCCATCATTTTTGTCACAAGACTCTTTACTTAATCAACTGTGAAAAGACTCAAATATTACTTTTACCAATCGATTAATAGAACTATAATAATGAGTCGAACACGGATTGATATCTACTCAAATTATCCTGAGCCCAAAATCATCTTTTCAACTAAATATTTATTCCTCTCAAAATGTTCTGCTTGATGTTGAACTGATGCTGAACTGTATGTTGGTGATCAGTAAAATGCCACCTGTTTGACCAGTTACGTTTTCATCCTCATTTCAAAAGGGAACGACTGATTTCGCTAAATGTAGTTCAGTACAAAGTAAAATATTTGACTTGGAAATGTAGTGAAGTTAAAGTAAAAGTCTCCCCGTATTTACATACGACAGTAAAGTACAGATACGTGAAAAAGCCACAGTACTTAAGTACAGTAACGAACTACATTTCATTTGTTACTGTCTGCCACTGACTTGGAACAGCTTTGTGGATGTTTGTCTGCTATGAAAATCAGACAAAACAGGCGATAACAGTTTATATAAGAGGAAGTGGAATCTACCTGCCAATCCCAATTCCATGTTTCATCATCTCCAGCCAAGTTCAAGCACTTGGTGGGAACAATCGGACATGTTGCATACAAGATTTTGGTGCAAAGCAGTGAAGCAGAATTATGAAGGAAAACGTAACTACTTTCGGCTTCTTTCATTAGGGGGCGCCACAGCGAATCATCCATCTCCATACCCCCCTGTCCTCTACATCTGCCGCTTTCAAACCAACTACCTGCATGTCCTCCTTCACCACATTCATAAACCTTCTCCTTGGTCTTCCTCTTTTCCTCCTTCCTGGTGGCTCCATCCTTAGCATTCTCCTACCTATATAAACTTTCCCTTTCACTCTCACAGATACTCTTCTATCACAAATCACTCCTGCTATCAATCTTCTCCACCCACTCCACCCTGCCTGCACTCTTTTCTTCACTTCTCTAACACACTCTCCATTACTTTGCACTGTTGACCCCAGGTACCTGAACTCCTCCACCTTCTCCACCTCTTCTCCCTGCAACCGCACCACTCCACTTCCCTCCCTCTTATTCACACATGTACTCTGTCTTACTCCTACTGACTTTCATTCCCCTTCTCTCCAGCGCGTACCTCCACCTTTCCAGGTTCTTCTCCACCTGCTCTCTACTCTCACCACAAATCACAATATCATCTGCAAACATCATAGTCCAATAAAGGAAAATGGAACATTTCATATAAAATAAGGATGAAATGGGTGGCATCTTGCCACTTTTGACTTCAGAGATCTGCTGGGGATAAAGAAACCGGCTCTATTTTGGCTGCTCGTGCTGAGGGGCCAGGTATCGTTTTCAGTGAAGCTGAAAGAAGCACTTGACGTGCTGTGGAAATGCTGAGTGCACAGCTGCTCCGAAAAAGAAGGAAGGAAAAGGGGATAAAGTGTAAATCCTCTCAGCATGAAAAAGACGTGCTGACAAACAGCCAGCCAGAGAATAACAGGAAGATCTAACATATAGCTCAGCTGCTGAAGAACATTTCATTCCAGGGACAGCAAGAAACCCGAGTGGTATGTCAGACTGTCGATGTATTATAAACCGTTTATAAAAGTTTATTTGCTTTGTAAAATCCTGTGGTGGGAAAAGAATTCAGAGCAGACCGAATATGTAAATTCTAGAATTGTCAAGAATGGATGAAACAAGACATCTGGCAGCACTTGGTTATGTTCTGGGAAACCTGCTCTTCAGAGGAAGTCTTCAAAACCGAATAAGAAGCAGAGAAGAGCATGGATTAGCATTTCCAGCCTGTTGCTAAGAACATTATCTACTCCATCTCTCCTTGTGTTCATCTCTTTTAAAGCAGGACTTCTGAGATCTGTTCTTCAAACAGCAAACTAGAAAACAACCAATGTTTTGCAGACATTTTCCCAAACCCTTTAATCAAGCGTTGACTGGACCTCCTTAAAAATATACAGCAATCAGAAGGACAGGAACCAGAAAGAAACAACGAGATCCATGAAGGATTTATTGCTATTCGTCTCAAACGGATATCTACATAGCGGAAAGTATCCACTGCGCTTCACTTCTCCAACATTTTGTTACGTTACCACCTCATTCATTTCCTCCATTCTACAAACAATACTCCATACGGATAACGTGAAAGATGTTTCTTTAAAATCTTTGCAAAGGTTTCAAAAAATACAAAAAACATCTACATAAATATTCACAGCCGTTGCCATGATACTAAATTGAGCTCAGGTGCATCCCGGTTCCGCTGATCATCCCAGAGATGTTTATTCAACTTGATTGGAGTCCACCTGTGGTAAATTCAGTTGATTGGACATGATTTGGAAAGGCACACACCTGTCTATATGAGGTCCCACAGTTACAGTGCATGTCAGAGCACAAATCAAGCCATGAAGTCCAAGGAACAAGACATGATCCAAGGCACAGATCTGGGGAAGGGGGATGGAAACATTTCTGAAGCATTGAAGGTCCTAATGAGCACACTGGCCTCAATCATCTGTAAATGGAAGAAGTTTAGAACCACCAGAGCTCCGTTTTAAACTTGTTTTGATTGGCACTTGGTGGTTTCTACTTATCAACATACAGTTCAGCATCAGTTCAACAGCAAGCAGAACATTAAGAGAGGAATAAATGATGAAGGAACTCCAGACTCGAACTCACCACAACACACGTGACCTCATTTACACGATTTCTTTTTTGGAGTAGCTGAAAAGGTTTTGAGCTCATGATCATTTTAATCGAAATCAGTGTTTGACTCATTAATATAATTCTATTAATAGATCAGTGTGCTGAGAGTCACATTTAAGTCTTTTCACATAAACTGAGTTGATGAAGCAAAGACAAAAATTATAATAAGAACATTATAGCCGTAATAAATCATCATGCTTTGGATACAAAAGTACATTTAAAAGGTTTACTTCTGTACTATTATTTAAGTGAAGAATTAAAAGGGACACTTACTTTTGCTCTCTACTACATTTACTCAAGTAAATAGTTTGTGAACTTTGTCCACCACGGAGACAATATGGTAATAATTGTGCTCATTTAAATACTTTAAATACTTCTAAATCAGGCCTGTAGTTGGCGATTGGAGATACAGTGTTGTGAATGTTGGCAAATCGATTGGAAAATGTTTTCTTGTGGTCTTCTTGGTCTTCACATTGGTCCATCATGCACTCAAATGAATCCTTTCCCACAATACAGACAAAGTCACAAACAAGTGTTGGGCCTGTAGTTACAATTGGGTCATTAGTCTGCTTTCGGTTCATGCCAATGGCAATCCTAAAGAGTCCTGATTCACTGATTCCAGACATTCAAATCTAAAACTGACCCATTTATTTGAATGTCTGGAATCAGTGAATCAGGACTCTTTAGGATTGACATCGGCATGAACTTAGGCTTTATTTTAAACCTGTCTGGTTGCAACTGTAAAGAAAAAAAAAAAATGTACAAAATACTGTTATCTTACACAATCACTTGTTGTGCCTCGTACTTGGACAGATTATCTGATAAAACGCAGAATCTAACGTACTCTACGCTTAGAAGGTTACGGTTTGACAACAGCTGCTGTACATCAGACGCTGCAAATCTTAAAAAACAAAAAAAATCTCAAAAGGTACAAATTGATGTCAAAGCACGAACACATTTTATTCTTAAAACAACATTTTATTTTAATATCATATAAACCGTTACTTGGGATGTAAGGAAATATCGACTCGCAGGAGTATCGCAATATTTTGTTCGGCGATACTGTGTCGATTCTCAAAAACGCAATATCGTCATTTTGAAATAAATAAAAAAAATTCATTCAAGATTCCTGGCAGTTGTTTTGAGTTTAAATCCTGACCGCTAGACAGACAGCGGTCTTCTTATCTCTGAACATAAACAGTGTACAGGAAATCACTAAAGTAAGGGCACACCACTGATGTTAGCATTAACATCCACCCGTTTCCTACGCCCCATGAGGCTTTGCGCAATCTAGAGCTGGAACTTCTGATACGACAATCATTTGCTGTACACAATTAGCATCATTGTACCGAATCGATGTTTTTTTAAATTTATTTTTGTTTACTATTTTTTTTTTTTTTTTTTTTACATACGCACATAGTTGATAAATGCACCTAATGTGAAGTGGGACTGATCGCTGATTATTGTATTATTTATTTAGTATTAGTAGTGCGACGCTGCGAAGTCATCCGTGTTCGTTTTGTCCAAAACATTGTGTCTGTACATCTACTACGTATAGTGCATGTTCGGGCCTTTAAACTGGAAAAGAACGTGTGGAATTTGTCATGGACACTAAAACTATATTCATTTGCGATTTCTATTTCTGATTCAACACATTAGGAGTTGATGTTAGTGCTTAGACATGTACATTAATTTTTTTTTTCAAATCTTTTCCAAAACCTAAATCAGATCATCATCTGGTTGCAGGAACAATTCCATACAAATCCTACAAAATGTCCGTTCACGCATTCTTTGGGAACTCGTTACAGGGACAGAGCCTGGGACAACCCGAAAGCAGGAAAGGACACCACCCTCAAACCCCCTGTGGAGGTCCCAGAGTGAGACCCGAATAAAATTTGACATGAGAAAACCCGAACAGGTTTTCCCGTCAGCCGCCATCTTGGCGTGGCTGTAATTCCCAAAAGTGACTGTAAAGCAAAATCTAGCTTTTTTTGGCACGTCACAGCACCTCCCTCAATTCCTATGAGCGTGTCTTATCCAGGAGCTTTCAGATGTTCCCTCGGCTCAGAATAGCAGAGTTTCATGTTTCAGTTTCCAGGAGGGTGTGATTGCACTGCCGGCCGCCAGGTTACAGGAGGTTAGGACACCTTTTCTTTTTTTTTTTTTTTAAAAGCAAACAGAATTCAAGCGAGAAAAACTTCCCTGGTAATGAAAAAGATTACTGTGTAAATTTCATTGAATTTTTTTGACGTATAAAAAGGGTCACTTTCTCTCAGGAAATCGTTGTGCTTCACAACATTTATGACCTACTGAGAAATCTGCAAAAATGATGGATGATAAATGGGATCCTGGTTTAACTTCCTGCTTGCTTGCGTTTGCAATTTTCCCGCCCTACAGGAAGTCGAGGCACGTGCAACGCTAAATCACGTGCACCGGTCGCGCAGGTCAAACAGCGGGGCGGTGACGCTGGAAATGCAACTTTTGTTTACTTTGGATTTAGGCTTTTCCGGTATGCCAAGACTGTTTGAATGCGATCCTGATAATTCGGCTCTGTGAACCCTCAGGGTTAGACGTGGATTAGAGTCGTGGTGAACTGTGCAGTCTCAGTCACGTTCTTCCTTACGAAATGTACAAATAATACATAATACATAAGCATTGTCCTCTTCTGAAATCCAAAAACAAAAAGTATCTGAAAACTCCAGGGGAAAAAAAAAATTATTTGGTACCACAGGGTTCCTGATTCGATCTCGAAAAGATGCTTATCCGTGTTTGTAGAAGCCAAAGCGCACACACGTGTGCAAAAAGATCACGTTACACCTCATGACAGCCGGAGACCAGCGCTGAATACACAGGAGAGAAAATACTGAATTATTTAAGCCACAATGGTGTACAGGCTGCTGTTGCAAAAGTTTGTGGACACCTAACCAGGTTGGTTATGTGCTTCTCTTCGAACATCCCATTCCACATTTATTCTCCATTTGCTCTCATAATAAACTCCTCACTAGATTTAGGAATTTGTTTATGGATATTGGTGCTCATTCAGCCAACAAAGGTTTTTTTTTCTTACTCGTGATTCACATTCACCTCAAAGGTCTCCGATAGGGGACACAAGTGGGCGACACCACATCGCCAGACAGACGGCCAGTCGGCAGACAGAGAGCATGGGGACTACGGCCTGTCCTCAAACAGCCTATATTCGGGTGTTTTCTCATATCGTAGCTTGTTAGGAAGCTGGGGTCAGAGCACAGGGTCACGGTTAAAGTCTTTGCTCAAAGACCCAACAGTGGCAATTGGCAACACTGGGATTGAACTTCCAACTTTTTGATCAGAGACCAGAGCCTTTAGCGTTGAGGCCAGTCTTTGGATCCGCCTTCATCCCGATGCCCTCCATCTGGATGGAGTCTGAAGACACTGAAGATTGATTTGGACTGTAATATCGCCGGTCTGCTACAATGGCTCACGACCACAGGGTGCACGAACAGTTCTGCATTTATGGCGCAACTCAACAATGGAACTGCAATGAATGGACATTCGGTGGTCAGGATGGGTTCCAATTTGAGTCTGGTTCCTTTCAAGGTTTCATCCTCATGCCATCTCAGGGAATTTTTTCTTGCCCCCGTCACCACTTTCTCGCTCATCAGGGATAAATGATTAAGGAACAAACTTACAGGCAATATACATTTTTTTTTTACAACCTTATAACCGCTTGATCTCAGATTTTTTTTAATTCTTGACCACCACAACCATACAATTTCCTCGATATACAAAACCTTTACTATGAATAAATGCATTAAAGTAAGCATCTGAACTTTACTAACAGAAAAACAATCAACACATCCTGACCAATCAGAATCGTGATGAGTGAACCGTTCTATCAAAGAGCCATTCGGACAGACAAACAAATGAGCGAGAGCAGTAGTTCCTGTGGGAGGCTCAGAGCTTTATTGCGTTCTGCTGATGATTAGCGCTAATTATGACATTTAGTGCAAGGCCAAGTCTGTCCCTCGGTGCGTTACAGCAGAGCTCTCCTCGCGCCTGTCCTGAAACACGGCACTTCGCTGGACTTGACCGCGAGGCCGGTGCGCCGGGGTATTTTTGTCATGCCGGTTGCTGATATGCTGCACGGCCCTTATAAGTCGGATGGACTCTCCTGGAAACTGCTGCTGCTTGGCATGAAGGAAGGAGGGGGTATGGGAAAGTTCATATGCAAAACCAAGAAATGCGCCCGCCGAGTGTACGTTCAAAGCGAGGTGTCGCTGGAGATGCTGAGTGGAAGCGGCGCCTTGGACCAGGGCTGCAACATTGGATTTTAGGCTAAAGGTAATTCTTTTTATCTAAACAAAGGTTCCTGATCATGAGGTTCTTCCCTGAACCGTGCATAATTGTACAGAACGACCGACATTGCAACATGGCCGAAGGCTCTTCCAGCATATCGTTGCCCCTGTGGACCAAGCAAGCTCCCTGAAGACATGGTTGTTGATGTCAAGGTTGGTAATAAGATCTTGCGGGTCCTGCACAGAGCTCTGACCTCCTTAACCCTACTAAACTTCAGAATAATTTGGAACTGCAGTGTTCCCAGAAGAGTGGCAATTATTAGAACAGGGAAAGGGGAATTCGCTCACACCTCTGGGAGTCGCCAAGTTATGCAAAAACTGGACGAAAGACAGTGTGTGTCCTTTGTTCATTTGCATAGCCAGAAACATTCAACCAAAACCTCTAAAAACAGATGGAAAGACATGGCAGTGTTTTTGATATATAAAACAAGCCATTTGCAGGACTTGATTGCCAATTAAGAGCTCACCAACAAACAGATCAGTCCTCAATGTGGACATGGTGTGAACTCACATTTTGAAAACCACTTACAATAAACAGGGTCATAGGGGAGCCTGGATCCTATACCAGGGAACTGGGCCAATCGTGTACACACCCATATCTCCTATCCATTATACATGAAGACTGGGGAGGAAACTGAAACACCTGGAGGAAACCCTCACTGCATGAGGAGAACATGCAAACACAACACATGCGGGGTAAACGTGCGAGACAAACGTGCTAACCACGAAGCCACCGTCTATAAAGCCAATTATCAGAAATAAAGCCATTTGGCAGCAGCGACAAACACAAAGCCACAAACAACACACTCAAGTCTCAATCAGTGAAGACTTAATACGCTAAAACATTTCCTGGTTACACAAGTGCAATTTTTGACCACCTAGTGCACAGTTATAGAAGTGAATTATTTATATAGCACGCTATCCAGTGGCCCCCAGATGAGGACGTGCCCCCTTTTGAGTCCGCGGCCTCTCAAGGTTTCTTGCCTTATATAGTTTCTTCTCACCACAGTCACTTTCCTAATAGTTATGGATGAATATTTTGTTGCTTTGTGTTGGTAAAATCGCTACACAACGTAAACAGAGTCAAAGCGGCCTCGTGCCGTCCCATCCGGTTTGCACTTTGCCATCATTTGTTTTCCGACAGGACAACGACCCCCAAACACACCTCTGGGTTATGTAGGAGTTATTCGTCCAAGAAGGAGAGTGGTGCAGCACTCATTTAGATGCCCTGGTCTCCACAGTCACCCGATCGAAATCAAGGTGAGACGGTTTGTTACGAGTTCCAGGTGACTACCTTATGAGGCTGCCTGAGAGAACGTGAAGCGGTCATCAATGGAAAAAGGTGTAGAAATACAAATACATGTAACTTTTTTCCCCCCAATGTTCTTTCATAGTTTCGACTTCACTATTAATATACAATATTGAAAATAATTATAATAATAATATTAAAAAAAACAAAAAAAAAAAAAAAACAACAACATTGAATTAGAAGGTGTGTCCAATTTATGACTGGGGGAAAAAAAAAACCTTCTCCCCTCTTGTCTGTTCACTCAATTACCAGCTCCTGGATGCCAGACAAACATGCTGAAAAACCTTTCAAATAAATAATAATAAATAAATAATTTACTAAACAAAAAACAATCTCTCAAAAATAATAAAATAAAATAACAGTGAACACTTATTTAATGCCTCCATATTTTCCATGTGTTAAAATATTCAGGTGACCAGTGCACTTGATACTTCACCCTGACCAGACACTTGATATCTTCACTTTAATCAACTCTTTTATAAATATAAGCCTCTGTTTTAAGAATAAAATCATATAAAAGTAACATTCTGCTCACAGAAGTCCATATAACGAGTAACAGTGTAACACTGACCCACAGAAAAGCCTCATGTCAAACACTCACCGGCTTCATAGGACCTCCAGCTTCTTTCTAATGCAGCGTCTATCCTCTGAACTTCACATATAACCCTCAAAACCTTCTCAAAAGTGGGTTAAGTCTTTAAAATAAACTTAACATAAAGAAACCGTGGGTTATTTATGTGCTCTTGTTTCCCCTCCAGCTGCTCGGAGCGCTTCTCCAACACTGACTGAGCGCGTCCACGCTTTTTATACCAGGAGGCGGGGCTTTGGGGTAGCATCGTCCAATCAGAATCGAGGACGAGTTCAAACTTCCGAAAAGCTTTCTTTTGTAGTAAACAAAACAAAAAACAACAGTAATATTAAAAATATTATATATAATATATAACATATATTTTTTTCATTTTAATATTATATATATTAGATTATTTTATTATTATATTATTATTATATTAAAATGAAAAATTATAAAAGTAAATATATATATCTTTTTTAAATAATTAATTCTATAAATTATAACGCTATTAAGAAAAAATGAAGGCAAACCCTCATCCTCCATTGCACCCAAGCACACCCAAGCAAGGGGCTGATATTTGAGTGCATTTGCCACATAGCAGCTGCTAAAGAAGGGCATCAGTTTTCACAGGCATGTCACCTTGTCACCATGAACATGCCACAACATAGAGTAAAAATCCCTCCTAACAATTAACACTAAGTGTAGTTTCATTCATTAGAATTATATCTATATATATATGTATTAAGGTTATACAAATGGTATAAAAAAAAAAAAGATCTTTGCTGTCTGTTTGAAAAAGGCATGAACACTCTTAGAAATTGTATTAATGTATCTATTATGTAGTATATGGACCAGAAAATAAATTGTACGAAGTAGAAATGTGTAAAAAAAAAAAAAAAAATTATTATTTTTAAAATAAATTTATGATTACAATTGTAGCACCGCACTGACCAAGCGCATCTGGTGTATTATTTGTTATGTTGAATGTTTATCAGTACCATTGCATTTCATTGGCTCTGTACCTGTACTTTGCACAATGGCAATGCAGTTGAATCGAATCAAATCAAATCTAATCTTGATCTAATCTAGCTTTTTGGATATGTTTGTAATTATATCATTTGTTTTGAAGACTAAGATATGAGCCCAATTTCTTTAATTGGGCCTATTGTCAGGTCCTTCATTAACTAAATACTATTTTGTCAAAATAATTGTAAATTAAAATACAAATAAATTCTGGTTAAAACTCTAAAGATTTGGAAAGGCAGTGACAATCAAACTTGTTACCAAAATCAAAATCAAAATGTCAAAATGTTACCAAAGAGATATAATAGTATTATATTCATGCCTTGGCTTAACTATTAGATATTTAAGCTATTTCTATTTAAAAAATTAGGGGTATTTGATAACCTGTATTCCTACTGCTTGTATAAGTATTTAATTTTATTATTATTATTACTTGAGTTGAATAAGTGAACTATTTCAGAAACACTAAACAGCATCTGGACCTTGTCTCTGGGTGGTAATGTGGCATGAGATGATAATAAATAAGAATTTATGGAGAACTGCTGCCATCTACAGGACAAGAAGGATTTTGGTAATTTATGATTTCATGTGTTCAGAGTGTAAACCTCTAAATCAATAAATAAGTGTTTACTAGTGGAATATTTAATGCCATTCATAGCCCGAAAACTTTGTACCAAACTGTTTATATTAATTACAGTCCAAATCCATTTTCATGGTTTCTGAGTTTTACCCTCCCACAGCAACATCATGGACAGACAAACTCCACGCTGTTCCTGTAGATCTTCCACAGCAACTTCATGGGCCTCCAATTGTAAAGAGCTCCATCCAGGAGTAGAAGTCAAGATGAATCAGGTAGATTTAGAAAGAAGAAAAAGACAGGATCACTGGTACTGGTTAATTAATTATTCTTATTCAAAAAAGAAATAAAATCGAGGGCTGGACAAGGTACATTATTGAAAATTTTTTCCTACTTTTATAGTATACAGCACAAAGTTAAACCTCAAAACCATCCTGTAGATTTTTTTAAATAAAGATGCCATAAAAGAAGTTTTTTTTGGTTCCCTGAAGGCTGAAGAACAGTTCGGTAAAAGGTTATTTTATTATGAAAAAGGGAAGCTGGTAGTTTAGTGGTTAAAGCTCTGGGTTCCTGAATGGAAGGTCAGGAGTTCAAACCAGAGTATCGCCAAGATCCACTAGTGGGCCCTTGAGCAAGGCCCTTAAACCTCTTTGCTCCAGGGGTTCTGTATCATGGCTCTCAACCTGGCTTCCTAACATCGCTGAAATATGCAACGAAATAATTTCACTGTGCTGTAAAGTTCTTTTTATTTGGGGGAACAAAACCACTTTTTCAAAATCCCTCGAAAAAGTATGTGAAATAATGATGTGAAATATCCCATATGGAATGATGTAGTAAACAAAAACGTGTTGAACAACCGCAAATATGTTTTATATTTTCGATTCTTCAAAGTAGCCTCCTTTTGTCACCTGAAATGGTTTTCAAACAATCTTGAGGAGTTACCAGAGGTGTTAAGTACTTGTTGGCTGCTTTTCTATCACTTTCTAATCAAACTCCTCCCAGATCACACGATTATGCAGACCAGGTCATCTGATGCAGCACTCCATCACTGTTCTTCTTGATCAATTTGCTCTTACATAACCTAGAGGTGTTTTTGAAGGGGGGGCGTGGGGGGGTCCTCCAACATTGTCCAGTTGGAAAACAAATTGTACAAAGTGAGAATTCAATTTTGACTCAAATTTGACCAACAGAGTCAAGTATATGCAGAGTGTACATGTGTATATAGATAGTAGACAGATATATAAGATAAACTAGGATATGCTGTGAATTTAGAATTATCCTTCTCTCTCTCTCTCTCTCTTTCTTTCTCTCTCTCTCTCTTTCTTTCTCTCTCTCTCTCTCTCTCTCTCTCTCTCTCTCGGTCGAGTTAAACATGCTCCTGAGGTTCCAGTGACCACTGGTCCTGCCCCTCTTCCCTCCACGGATCTTCCCACTTCGTCCAGGCCTGCCTCTGGATGGTGTTCTCTTCGTTTGGAGGCCACTCTGTGCATCTTGGGACGGTTTCTCATCAACGCCGTGGGTGGTTCCATGAAATTCCAGAGTAAGAACAGGAGCTTTGAGGATGTATTTGGACTGTAGTTAATGTCAACAGTCTGCTACACTGACTCAGGACTACAGTTTGCTTCTGATCTTCATCACTGTACCCCACAACATCGTATATCTGCAATAAATGGACATTCGGTGCCACCCAGATGAGGACGGGTTCCCTCTCGAGTCTGGTTCCTCTTAAGATTTCTTCCTTATGCCATCTCGGGGAGTTTTTCCTTCACCACAGTCGGCACGGGCTCGTTCATCAGGGACAAACTTACTTATAAAGAACATCTTATTCATTATTTATTATCACTTTGTCTGTGTAAAGCTGATTTGAGACAATGTTCATTGTTAAAAGTGCAATACAAATAAAAATGAATTGAATTGAATTATACAGTACACTACAAAATCAGTATACTGAGGTGATATAAGTATTATATATCTTCAATGCTTCAGCTCAAACACTGAGGTGATGCTTTAAAGAAAACCAAGAATGCTGCTCTGTCACTTTAATAAAAGAGGCATTTAGAAAGCCAAGAAAGTTCTTTCTTTCTTTTTTTTTTTTTTTTTCCCCCAGCTCTTTTTTTTTCCACCCCTTTCGTCAGTTTCCCTTTAGTCTGCTCTCTGAGGTCAGACTGGAAGAGACTCTCAACTACAGCACACACCACCATGCTGCCCCTGACCCTCATGTCTCTCTGGATTAGCCTCGTGAGGGCAGATCAGAGGAGACCCTCAGACCTCGACGAGACCCCCGGGAAACGTGAGGCTCTGGAACAATTATCTTTAAATGAAATGTTCAGAGAGGTGGAAAAGCTGATGGAGGACACGCAGCAGAAACTAGAAGAGGCTGTGCATCAGGTAGGACACTTTCAATCTCTCTCCAGCCAGGACAAAGCAAGTTCTCGCTCATTCACAACTCCTGAGGTGGAAGAACCTGAGGCTCTGGAGCTTCAGATTATGAATATATGAGAGGCATAAAAATCTGGCTTGAGAGATTTAGGAGTTAAAATCACATTAAAATGCTTTTGTAAGGATGGATGAAAATGCTAAGTAAATTTCACATAATCAAACATACTGTACCACATATAAAATATAACATATAAAAAAAAAAATAATAATTGTAATTATTTGTGTATTGTTAACATTTTTAAGGTATTTGAAAATCCTAAGAGATCTACAATGACACCATGAATTGAGAAAAAATAAATAAATAAATAAATAAATAAATAAATAAAAACTTGCTGTAGTTTTTCCATACAATAGATCGAAATTTGTTTCTGTATTTCAGGCTTCTGGTTACAATTTTCCGGGCTGTAAATTAGCTCCGCCCACACCTAGAAGAAAAAAAAAGTCCCCCCCCCCCCCAAATCGTATTTCCATAATCAATAATAATCAAATGTAGCATCAATATTATAAAAGCGTGTGAAGTGACTTTCAGGGAGGAGCAAGACGATTATATGTTGATGCATGGCGATTAAATGCTTTTCTTTTTCACTTTATGACGTAATAATTTACAGTTTTTTACCGTTTTTTTGTTGCTTTTTAGCATTTCTCGAATCATTCTAAATATTTATTATATTATAAATTAATGCAGCATTTTTTTTTTTTTTTTTTTTTTAAGTATATGCTTCATTATATCCATGATATTTAGATGGCGAATGAGACGTCCAGATCTTTTTATGGACACCGTCTGCCTTTTCGACATTCATCTCCTGATGGGACCAGAGACATGGTGGGTTTTACTCCCTCACACACGGAAAGAAATCACTAAATATAAATGTTTACAAATGTATACAAATAAAATGTTGATTTGAATTGAACTGAACTGATCATGTAGACGCTCATAAAACAAAGCATGTCGATAGGGTGAAACTTTCTGTGAGGATTTAATTAACATTTACGAAAGGAGTCTCTAATTTTAGGTTACAAACTATGAGTCATTTCGAGTAGTGGAATTTGATTAAACCCCCCCAAAAAACACACACACACACACACACACACACACACACACACACACACACACACACACACACACACACAGGTGCACACGAACGTGTCAAAACCCTCAACTATAGATTGGTTTGAGAGATTTGAAAAGTTGAAATTGAAATTTGAAATGATTGAGATGATTTTGATGTTGGTTCTTCTGTAGGACTCTGAAAGTTCGTCAGGAGATACATTTTCTTTCACACCGCTCATTCAGGAGAGCCGTTGGAACGAAGTGGACCATGTGAGCGCACACACACACACACACACACACACACACACACACAATACATTTACAATAATTTAAATGTTTGTCTTCCAGGCTATAAAACAAGTTTATTCATACAAACAATGCCATTATTAATGACACCCACCCACATAATACACAAAAGTACAAAAGTATTGGGACACCTGCCTTCTCCAGCCATATGCGGATCTTTTCAAATTGTTACCACAGGCACTCGATTGTATACGACGGCTTTGGATTTGGTGGATTTACGGGTTGGAGTGGAAGATCTCCTGCTATAGGTCTATAAACCCTATTGAACATCTTTGGGATGAACGAGAACAATGACTGCACCTTAGACCTTCTTGTGGCTGAATGAGCTGAAATTTTCACCAAATCTATGTCATATACATCCTCACCCCCTATATATATATATATATCCTTATTTTTTATACTTTACATTTCACTACATGCTGTACTCTGTAGGATTGTAGAATCTGTAATCGGATTTGAAATCTGGTGGAACATCTTCCCAGAGGAGTGGAGCTTATTAGGTGTCCACAAACATTTGACGATGGTGCGTATCATCATCCTTTATTTATTTTCTATTTTTTTTGTAAGGGTCTCGGAGTGCTCTCATTTCCATTTCCAGACGGAGTTTGATGAGGTAATCAGCGGATAAAGCAGATGGCACATGTTCGACGCTCGATCCACTTTCCTGTCACGACTTGCACAATAACAAAGTGCTACATGACTCACATGGCCTCTGATTCAACATTTCCCCAGATTTTGTGGGTTTTTTGTTTTTGCTTGTAAACGCGAGCTTTTTTCGACCCTCGGGACAGACTGGAAAATAGTTTTACTGCTGTAACTGTAGACTCCAGACGCTTTAATAGCTTACTAGCCACTGCCTGTATTTACACCCACCCACGTGCACACAAGATGAAGTCAACCTTTCAACAGAACTAATTAGACATGATATGAATCTAAACCACTCCATGTGTCTCCGTGTTATTAGCAATGACGCTGTCTGGAGCCGGAGAGAGAACGTTAGCAGGGGTTTACTTCCACACCCTGGTCGCTAGTTTGCCATTAGCAGTGGTGGTGTGGTCAATCGCTGGCACTTGAGCTGAACTATACTGTGATTAGGCAGACTGGAAGGAATGTGTGGCAAAGGGATGACGCGTGGCACGAAAAAATCCCGCCACTGGATCTCAGCTTTAGCATAGCGCTAAGTAGCGACCCGTTGTTAAGCGGTTTGGAGGAAATGGCGGCGTTCGGGAAAACAGCTGGCTACTGTATATTCTCTGGGGGTGCAAAACCGTTCATACGCTGCTCCAAGTGATGACAATCTGATTGGTTGATGTGTACGTTTACAATTGTCCTCAGAGTTGAGGAGAAAATCTGATAAAAACTTCTAAAGGACCAGAAGATTCAAACCTGATCTTAAGATTGAGAGTTTTTTGTATTAATCTGGATTCCAGCATGCACAAAGCCATCTCCATGAAGATACGGTATGATTTGGAGTGGAAGATCTCCTGCTATCTTTGACCTCAAACCAACTGAAGACCTTTGGAATGAATGTGAACGCTGACTGCACCTCCAGACCTCCTCACCTAAATCACTACCTGACACGCCACAAAATCTAGTGGAACATCTTCCCAAAAGAGGAAATTGTGACTAAATGTGGAATGGGATGAGACCTTATGGTCAGATGTCTTCAAATATTTGTCCATCTAGTGTACATGTGTGTTGCTACGGCTGAATAGCTAGGTGTATGGTAGTGACATGCAGGAAATGTTTTCCAGCTTTCTAAAAGTATCCCACGCTGGTCTGTGCTCTCCAGCAGAGCTTTGATCTCGAGTGTTTGATGAGGTAACAAGAGCAGAGCAGATCTTTCCTCTGTCTGCTTCCTATTACATGAAACCTCCAGCTAATGAAGCACTGAAGTTTAAATGCTCCACAGCACTACATAAACAAGACACAGGATTCGCTGCATAACATGGAGGCACGTTCATTAGATTTAAGGATTTAATCTTCCCAGTTTTCCAGATCTGTCTGAGTCATCCTGGATGGAGTTCTCTTCAATTGGAAACCAAAAGATCCAAGGTTCAGCCTAAAGATCCATGGGACACAATGACTTGGGGCTGCAACTGCTATGTACAGTTTTACACTGCAGTCTTTATCATTAAACATTCGGTGTCACCTTTTCCTTTTGAGTTTGGTTCCTCTCAAGGTTTCTTCTTCATACCATCTCAGGGAGCTTTTCCTTTCCACGGTCACCACTGGACCAAAAGATTAGGAACAAATGTATGATGATTTGGGACAATTGTTAAAAGCAGTAAAGATCAGATTGAACAGAGACACGAGCTCGAAGATACAAACCCCAAATGGTTTGCTTTACGCTCTTGCTGGAACCGTGAACCACTTTAAACAAAAACTCCAACGAAATGAATGAATTCTTTCAAAGACATCATGATAATCACAGCTTCTGAGTGTTCACAGCTGCGCAGCCTCGTTGGCCATGATGTCAGGGTTTCCTCATAATGCATCGCTTTTAAAAACAGCAATTATACGTACAGTGAAAGTACAGATGTTTACAGATGTGTACAGATGATTGCATTGGATGTGGTGGAATTGAGGTTTCCCTTCACTTGAACTAGGAGACTCAAACCTGTTCCAGCATGACAATGCTCCTGTGCACAAAGCCGGCTCCATCAAGATACGCTTTTACATGGTTTGGCGTGCAAGATCTCCTGCCATAGAGCTGCACCCCAGGCCTCCTCACCTACATCAGAACCTGGCTTTCTTTCCTAAAATGTATTAAAATGATCACGAAAATCTCCACAAATTCTAGTGGAACATCTTCCCAGAAGAATGGAGCTCATTTAAAGAGCAAATGGGGACCAAATTTATTTATAACCCCAATAAACTCAAATCCATTCAGCTGGCTTATAACAGATATTATGACATGTATATCGGGTGATATAATCTGACAGGAAATGACATCACTGACACATTTATGATAGAATTCTGTCAGCTTTATGGCACGAGGTTTATATAAAGTGTTGAAGTTGTAAAAATGGATTGGTTTTCCTTTAACAGAAGTAGAGTAGTAGCGCTGTTCCTTTTTTTTTTTTTTTTCGGGTGGAGAATTAATCTTTTGGAATTTCCTGGTCTGGGAGTGTATACACACTCACACACGCACGTGTAAAAACACATACAGATACACACACACACATACACACACACACACACACACACACACACACACACACACACAGGAGAATAACCTAGGAAAATAGTGTTATATTTCTCTCTCTCTCTCTCTCTCTCTCTCTCTCACACACACACACACACACACACACACACACACACACACACCCCAAATCACTCTTCATGGAACCAACAACAAAAAAAAAGAGAGCCTATTATTTACTCCTCCTTAATGCCTTTCCCTTCAAGTGCCAAAAATTCCGTCTCTCTGGTCTTATTAACTTTCCCTCTTACAAAGCCAAGGAACAATAATGAAATGCCCTCCAGGATTCTTCTCCATGCAAGGAAACAAAATGAGGTACCCTCTATGGTTCCATTACATGCAAGGAAACACAAAGATGTGCCCTCTGGGGTTCTCCAAGTCCAAATAAGGTGTCCTATAGAGTCTAGGGTTCCCCAAGTGCAAGGAGAAACAATGAACTGCCCTCTAGGTTTCCTTTACATGCAATAAAACACAATAAACTGCCCTCTTGTGTTCTCCAAGAGCAGGAAAACAAAATTAAGTGTCCTCTAGAGTTCCCTCTAGAGTCCTCTACACCAGTGGTCCCCAACCCCCGGGTCAATTGGTACCGGGCCGCACAGAAAGAATACATAACTTACATTATTTCCGTTTTATTTCTTATCTGATTCTGGTTTTATTTTGGAAAATGACCGGATTCTCTCCACCACATCTGTCTATGACTCACTCTTGATGCATGTCATGATGCCTCGGTCACATGTCTTACCTCCATCCGCTACCTTCTTAAAGGGGCTGCTCCGGCCGCTAACACATAATACATTACCGCTACATTCAAACCCCCAAGCGAGCAAAATTAACAAACAACAGCACAGTGAATTCACGTTTATTATTATATATTAGAAAATACCATCATTTTATTTAGTTGTATTTATCCGCCACACCTTAAAGGCCGGTCCGTGAAAATATTGTCCGACATTAATCCGGTCCATGGTGCTAAAAAGGTTGTGGACCACTGCTCTAGAATTCCCTAAGAACTCTAAAAAAAAGAAGTGCCCCCTAGGGTTTCCATAGTGCAAGGAAATACAATGAAGTGCCCTCTTGGGTTTAACGACCTGAATTGAAAAATGATATAGTGGAAATGCGATACATTGCACTCTATGGTTCTCCTAACTGTGAAACAGAATAAGGATGCCCCTTTCATGGAGGATATTTAAACAAGCTTAAATAAGCTTTATATGGTTCCTTTCATGTGAGAAAATGGAACAAAGTGCCTCCTAGGTGATTTTTGGTAAAGGAAAATGTGCCTCTGGATTGTCAATTATAGTAGAAAAAGAATCAGGTGCCTGCAGTATTTGATATGCCTATTTTGCCGTCTGCCCCTCAGAAAGCCGCCGCCTTCACCTGCATGAAGACATACTATAGGAGGTAACAATAACAGTGTGTGTGTGTGTGTGTGTGTGTGTGTGTGTGTGTGTGTGTGTGTGTGTGTGTGTGTGTGCAGGAGTGTCTGATTGATGAAGACTGTGAGGAGAACAGTTACTGCCTCTACAACATCAGCAGCTCCAAATGCGTTTTGTGTAAATCCACGAACATGGTGAGGAAGTTCTCTTTAAGCTGAGCTCATGGTGATCTCAGAGTGGTGAGTGAAGACATTCTCCCACTCAGGTGTTCCTCTGATGACGCCCTTCATCGTGTTTGCAGGAGTGTGTGAAGGATGAGGAGTGCTGTGGAGAACAGCTGTGTGTGTGGGGCGTGTGCACACAGAACAAAACCCGAGGAGATTCAGGGACCATCTGTCAGTACCAGAGCGACTGCAGCCACCTGCATTGCTGCGCCGTACACAAAGGTACCACAGGGGTCCTTGTTCAGGGTTTCCACAGAGGGTCCTCATTCAGGGTTTCCACACAGGGTTTCCACACAGGGTCCTTGTTCAGAGTTTCCACACAGGGTCCTCCTTCAGGGTTTCCACACAGGGTCCTC
>JAAIIK010000128.1:132453-161891 GCA_014706435.1 Silurus glanis
AATTTCAATATATTGTACATCTATCGAGATCGAATTTTTGTTTTCCAGCCAAGAGTCCCTGTGCCTGATGAAGAGGAGCTCATCCAGAGCCACGAGCCCAAGAGACTCACATTAATCCTAATAAAGAGGAAAGACAGCGACCGGCCCACCAATCCAATCTGTTTGTCCTGTAATATTACACATTTATAACGTTTGCGTATAAATGCGTTTGAATTACGTTCAGTCACCTGCAATACGCATGTATTATACAACTTAATTTATTTACTCAAAGAAACCAGAATAACCAATAAACGTGTCATGACATGACCCTGAAAAGTTGCTGTACACCACCATGCTTCACAAATAATCATAATAAATAATAAATCATAATTAAATGATACACTCTATAGACAAAAGTTTGTGGACACCTGACTATAAGATTATTATGTGCTCCTTTACTAGATTTTGTGGAAATTTGTGCTCATTCAGATACTAGTGCGTTAGTAAAGTCAGGTACTGATGAAAGTGAGGTGAGGAGGCCTCCATCTCATTCTACCAAAGGTCCAGACAACCTATAGGATTGTGTGCCTTGAAAATTTACGGTATCAGTTTGAGGATGAAGCAGATACAGCTGGAAAAGTCAGGTGTCCCAATACTTTAGGCCATACGGTGTAGATTTATATCTCTAATTGCTTCCTTGTGTTTTTTTTTTTTACTATATATACACTGATCAGGCGTAACATTATGACCACCTGCTGAATATTGTGTTTGGCAGAAAAAAGGGGACCAACACAATATTCAGCAGGTGGTCATAATGTTACGCCCCCTACGTACATCAATGAGCCTCAGCCGCCCACGAAACTGTCACCGGTTCACCACTGTTCCTTCCTTGGAGCACTTTTGATAGACACTGCAGACCAGGAACATGCAGATGCTCTGACCCAGACGTCTAGACGTCACAATTTGGCCATGCTGAGATATATCGGGATATATCAGTGTTATTCACTTCACCCGTCCTGTCCATTCATGTCCACCTGGTCATAAAATTATGCCTGATCGCTGTATATCTGCAGTTGTGAACTGTGGAAGGAGAAGAAAGAGAAAAACACCATGGAGATACAATAGATCACTGTTTTTATAAGAACAATCAGAAATGAATTCTGGAATCTGATTGGTGAACAGATTTGGGTCTTGGGTGTTAGAGCTTTTTTTTTTTTTTTTGTTGGTAAATGTCGCATTTTCTTGTCTTATTAACATAAAAACCAGAAGGTGGTGAGGTAACAGTGGACATCTTTAGAGGTTATCATAACAATGTTTAAATAAAGAATCCCATACTAATCTCAGGGTCGGGTGTCCACAAACTTTTGTCCATAATTATGTGTGTATGTATTTACACCATTATACACAGATGCTGTTGGTTTTGATGTTTTTATTCAAATATTTGTTAGTTCTTCACTTTTTTGTTACATTGTTTAAACCCTTAATCCACTAGAGGTCAGTGTTATCTAACCCGATACACACACACATACGGCATTTGGCAGGTACACAAGGCTCGGATTGAATCCCGCTGAAGCATGTGAAGCACATGACCGATCAACTCGCCGGTATCTATTCCAGTCACGGCGCTTTCGGTATCTCACGCTGTACTGTTTCCAAAATCAGAACTCTATTAAAAGCATTTTTTTTTTCTTTCCAAGGCCCGGATTCAACACACGACAGGCCCAATTCACGTCTTTAATTTATTCCATTTTTATTTTACAAATACAAGGCACCCATTGTATTCTCCCCCATCGACATCAACTGTGGCATTTAATAATTCTCAGAGGAAACAAATAATCTGATCAAGAATATCAGGAGGAGAAGGATAGATTATTTCTTTTTTTGGACGTGAGGTTCAGGGGGAAAAGCGTACGGCACGGAGGTAAGGCAGAACAGGGTGATGAGTGTGTGTTGGCTTGGTCGAGGCCTCGGGATCAGATGTGCTTCAGCAGCAGGAGGGCGAGAGCTGTGAGAAGATCGCAGCTGTGAGACAGCCTTTGAAACGAGGACGCGACCCGAGCGACGGGGAAAGAGCGATGGTGGATTATCCTACAGGAATTTCACTCGACGTGGATTTGTTTGGATTCGGAAAAAAAAAAAAAAAAACTTTCTGCACTCGTTATAAAGCTTACATTCGTCACAACGTAATATTTCTTCCCATCCTAATCTACATTTATGGCATGTGGCAGACGCCCTTATCCAGAGCAACTTGTCTCATTCATACAACTGAGCAGCAATGGGGTTAAGGGCCATGTTCAGGGGCCCAGAAGATGCTCTACCTAATGCATCAGCCAAAGACACATTTTTGTGAAGAACAAATAAAATGTCCTTAACGTCCTATAATGTCCTTATCTTCCTATAATGCCTCAATTGTTTTTTCCTTTAAGAGATATATGCTGTATGAGCAAAAGTATTGGGACACCACTGGGGTCAGCCGTGTTACTTTGCTCAATGGGCCCGAGAGTGGCAGCTTGTCGATGCCGGGGTTTTGAACCACCGCCCTTCCGATCAGTAAACCAAAAACCTTAACCACTGAGCTTCCACCTTTTCCTAATACCCACATGGTCATCCTAGTGTGATATTATAATTACTGGTAATTCCTGTACAGCAGACACGGCACATAAGCAGGGTGTTAGTAAAGTCAGGTACTGATGTAGGTGAGGTGAGACGGCCTGGAGTTCAATAGGTTTTAAGCTCTACAGCAGGAGATCTTCAACTCCAATCCATGTAAAGCATATCTTCATTGCGCTAACTTTGTGCACTGTCGTGCGGGAACAGGTTTTGGTCTCTTAGTTGGAAATTTCATTCGACTGCATCCAAAGACAAGTTTGTAGTAACAGATTGGGGGAGAACCATCGATGGCTGGAAAAGTCGTGTCCCAATACTTTTGTCCTTATAAAGTGGCAATAAATGGTTCAAATCGATGATGTGATGCAAGTCTGGAGAACGTGTGGTCAAACAGGAGGCGGTTCGTGGTGAACCACCTCGAGGTCATCATCGGGTTTCTCCATAATGTGATTGATCTCAGCGTTCATTTTACATCAAGCACTTTCCATCTCTCGCTCTCTTCCTCACAGTTGGAGGTCAGGTTTCCTAATTATTATATAAAATGCTCAGGTCGAAAAACTCGCATTTTTTATTTCCTCTGGCTGTGAATGAATGTTTGTTAGTAGCTGCGTATTGCTCAATTAAATATAAAAAAAAAAGTAACGGCACCCTACAAATCTACGCTCCAGGTGAAATTCCTCTTGAGCTCGGGCCTGACTGTTGCAGTGTTTCCCCAGCTGCTGTTATGAAAAAGCTGTTATGAAAACATTCTACAAACGGCAGGAATATCGACGGGAGCTTTACTTTTGCGCATCGGAAAGCACCAAAGCTCAGACTTCGGCCAGACTTCGTTACGGCGATCTTCAGGCCGGCTTCTGTTCGAGAGAAACCCGAGCCCGGGCCGAGTAAGGTGAAACGTGCGTGAGCGGAGCAAACTGTGCGTTAGAGTTCCTGAAGTCTGTATACGTCATAAATAAATCGGCCCTGACTCTAGAAATGCTCGGTATTCAAACCGAAACGCTTAAAAAATAAAAATAAATTGTTTTGCGTCCATAAATTGAGCGTTCGGGTGTGTATAATATGTGTGTGTGTGTGTGTGTGGTCTGTGGTCAGGTAGAGCTTCCTGTATCATCATCATCATGGAAATGTATTATGGGTCAATGCAAAATGAGTGTGTGTGTATGTGTGTGTGTGTGTGTGTGTGTGTGTGTGTGTGTGTGTGTGTGCGTGCGCACGAGTCTGTGTGAAAGAGCAATGAGAGTTACCTACATCACCATCACAACCTTTTCAAATAGTTATAAATAACTTAATGATTAAAAAAAAAAAAAAAAAGTGAATTAACCAGGTGAGGTAATCTGACTTAAAGAGCGTATCATGAAACAGGAAATATGCACCAAGCAGTGAACTAGCCATCGCGTCCCTATTTTCCCGCCTTGGCCTTGATTGGGGGGAGGGGTGGGGGTGTCAGAAAACGAGCCACCGTAATCTCTGACGGAGAATCGTTTACAGTGCACGGCCTGGTCTCGAACCCTGTCGTGCCCTGTTTTCTACGAAGCAAGTCATTAGTATCTGACCCTAACCGGGGCGCTCTGGCGTGTATGCATAGCTATTGTAGAAAATAGAGAGAAGACGAAAGAAGGAGAGAAGGGAGTACAAGACAGAGGGAGAGGATGAGAAAGAGAAGGAGGTTCAGTATCTCATGGTGCTGGATGCCCTGAAGTAGGACAGGAACTTGAAGCACAGGTTGACCACGAAGTACCAGATGTTGCGCGCCATCTGCGAGCGCGCGATGAACACGCGCCAGATCAAGACCACCAGGACCGTGTTGAAGACGTAGCGGATGTTTCGCAACCTGGAGGGAAAAAAAAAAACAAAAAAAAATTACGATGAAGAAAAACATTGTTTATTGATTATTATTCTTATCGGTAGTTCACAGTTACGAAGTAAATGAACTTCGTTACTGTACTTAAGTAGCTTTTTTTTCGCGTATCTGTACTTGTACTTCATTTCAAAGTCAAATATCGTACTTTTTTTCTCAAATACATTTAGCAGAATCGGTCGTAGAGATCCACCAATCAGGTTCGAGCGTGCGCTCCGTTTTGAAACCGTTCTACCGCATCCGAAGACGTCCAATACAATCGTGTGCCTCCAAACTTTGTGGTAACAAAAAGAACTGCATATGGTCTGGAAAATTCAGGTGTGCCAATACTTTTGTCTATATAGTGTATACTGACAAGAGACAGAACACTGTGTACTGTACAAGACAAGTTCCTATTAATCAGCAACTTCTGAATAGAACTGTGCCAAGACTTTATGGATTACGCATTACTTTAAAAGCTACAGCAGGCTATTAGGAACAGCTCGGGTTACTTTAGCTGTAAGTAGAGGCTGCTGAGGGAACACTTACTTTACATGATGGAGCAGTCACATATTTCATGCTTATTTATTTGATAGGCTTCGTAATTGATTGGAGCTGTTGCTAACATCCGCAGTCGATGCTTTTGAAGCAAGAGGAGTCGGGATGTAATCCGCGGTTCTGTTTAGATGCCCGGAAACAACACGTTTTTTTTTTTTTTTTTGTAGCGGGAAATGAAATCGATCGGAATGGAAAGAGCTGGAAAGATGCTGACTGACTATTACGATCGGCAAAAAGTATTAAGGAAAAAAAAAAAACGTAAAAAATTTATAAAATCACCTAAAAACTATTAAAAAATGCAAAATAATTAAAAGGAAAAGAAAAAAGAAAAATAACTTTACAATCTTTAGTCTTATATTTGTATTATTTAAAATATAAATGAATGTAAAAAAGCTTAAATAAGAAAAAAAATTGAGGCCACCATGTAAATTATTATTTTTTTTTTTAGATTAGCATCAATAAAAATGCATAAATATATTATACATATATCAAATTAAAATATATATGTATATTATAAAAAATATGCAGATGATATTGTGATTTGTGGTGAGAGTAGGGAGCAGGTGGAGAAGAGCCTGGAGAGGTGGAGGTACACTCTGGAGAGAAGGGGAATGAAAGTCAGTAGGAGTAAGACAGAGTACATGTGTGTGAATGAGAAGGAGGGCAGTGAAGTGGTGCGGTTGCAGGGAGAAGAGGTGGAGAAGGTGGAGGAGTTCAGGTACCTGGGGTCAACAGTGCAAAGTAATGGAGAGTGTGTTAGAGAAGTGAAGAAAAGAGTGCAGGCAGGGTGGAGTGGGTGGAGAAGAGTGATAGCAGGAGTGATTTGTGATAGAAGAGTATGTGTGAGAGTGAAAGGGAAAGTTTATAGGACTGTGGTGAGACCTGCGATGTTGTATGGTTTAGAGACAGTGGCATTGAGTAAAAGACAGGAGGTGGAGCTGGAGGTAGCAGAGCTGAAGATGTTGAGGTTTTCGTTGGGAGTGACGACGATGGACAGGATTAGAAATGAGTTTTTTAGAGGGACAGCCTATGTAAGACGTTTTGTAGATAAGGTGATGGAGGTGAGATTGAGATGGTTTGGACATGTGCAGAGGAGGGACATGGGGTATATTGGTAGGAGAATGCTGAGGATGGAGCCACCAGGAAGGAGGAAAAGAGGAAGGCCAAGAAGGAGGTTTATGGATGTGGTGAGAGAAGACATGCAGGTAGTTGGTGTGAAAGAGGCAGATGTAGAGGACAGGGGGGTATGGAGACGGATGATCCGCTGTGGCGCCCCCTAATGGGAGCAGTCGAAAAAAGAAGAAGAAGATACATATATTTTTAGATATTTCTATATTTTATACTTTTTATTTATCTACTTCATTTAATTTTTTCTATTTTATTTGTAAAAAAAAATTTTATATACTGGACAGTCGTATAAAGCATTTCACTGCATGTTGTACTATGTACATATGTGTGTGATGAATAAAATGTGAAATTAGAATTTAAATGTACTACAAATACGTTATGTATTTTTGTAAAATCGTTTCCCATTAAAAAAAAGTCATGTATTGGAGTGCAAAGTATAAATAAAACAATATATATAAAATTGTTGAGCAATGGACGTGTATTGTATTAGAGGCAACGTGAGATTAGGTGTCGAGGTCATTTTTTACGGTTTATTCGACTTTTTGTGAATCTTGATGCACAGACCGATGGCGTGAAGCGTGGCGTTTCTGTAGAAGCTGATGGTGCTGATTCGAGGTGTAGAATTTAGATTGCAAATGAACCTACAGGCTGAAAAATCCCAAGTTTGAATCATGAGGATTCTACAAACTGGTTAGGAAAATAGGCTGTACTCTTTAAATGGGAGGGGCATAATCTGTCTGTTTAGCCAATCAAATTCCGGCTATCCTTGGGCTCAAATATGCAGAAGAGGGCAGATGGCGTATCCTGAGGGAGTCTGTGAAGCAGCATGAGGAGAAGTGAATAACTGGCGTCATGTGTTTAATAGGATGCATGTGCCAGCCTTCACACTCGCTTGCCCGTGTCTGTCATATGATCAGGAAAGCTCTGACTGGTGAGCTAACTCTGTCTGATCCTCATTTTAACAGTTACTGATGCAGTGATGAAGCACTGGTGCCTTCTAAGTGGACTTGCTGTGACTCATGCTCACTTGTTGAGGTGTTTGCGTGCAGCAGGGAGGCCTGATAACTCCTCGTTCAGCACATACTGCTTCGTTCCCATGCAGTAATTCTCCATATATTCGGCCCAGTGCAACTGTCTGACGTCAAAGTTGAACACCTGTGCAGAAAGTAAAAAAATAAATAAATAGGTCAAACCAGATTTTGTGCGTCATTAAGGATGCACATTAAATACGCAAAAAAAAACCAAAAACCTGGTCCTCAGCAGCTTAGATTTACCTTAAATACTAAATAATCTCAGATGAACGACGCCACATGACACCTCGGATCTGCGGGTATTTCTGACTTGCTTAGGACCGAAGGATCTTTATGGTCTCTTGATACTTAAAAATTCAAAAGGTGGCGTTTTCCATGTTTCATACTACTGCAATTTCATGTGAGAATAATCTTTTTTTTTTCTTTTTTTTTTATTACATCTATAAATAGCAGAAGTGTCTGGTCTAAAGTGATGTTACTACAGTAATCCCCCACTTTACCGCGGTTCGTATCTGGCGCCCCCGGTTTATCGCGGAGAGCACGACAGACCAAAAAACTTAGAGAATTGTTTTTATGGAGTTTAAATAATGAAATTTATTAATTAAAATATAATTATTATTTATAAAATGAAGTAAAAATTTTTTACGGTACAGTACTGTAAACATAAAATAGCATTTTTAGGTGGTGTCCGTTTATCGCGTTTTTTCGTTTATCGCGGGCGGTTTTGGACGTAACCACCGCGATACACGGAAGAATTTACTGTATTAATAAAAAACGGTTAACAATTTCCAATAGCTGATTACTTTCCAAAAACAGGATGTCCCATAGTGTGTTATTCCATATATTCCATAGCAATAAGCCAAAAAAAATTATGAAAGAACAAAACTCTTCTGAAGTTATAAAACAACTGCACAATTAGTTGGCTTCTTTTATCACTTAAGCTACAGCAGCTGTAAACAGTCATTCTATGACCAGCCTCTTTTTAATTCTTTTAAAGTCAGTAAGCCATAAAAACGCAGCTCATTATTTTACAACTAGAGTTACAGCTCTACCTCGGTCTTTTATAAAGCTGTCTGACCAATCAGATTTAAGTATTCAACATTCGAAACAATGTATTTAAATACATACAAAACTGCAGTCTATACACAGTGTAACATTGTGCAACACCCAACACAATATGGCATTTGATGTCCGTGTGTGTGTGTGTGTGTGTGTGTGTGTGTGTGTGTGTGTGTGTGTGTGTGTGTATGGAATGTCTGTGGTGAATAAGACCTGAATGGAGGCTTTGTACACACAGAGCTGAAGCAACATGCTTCAAATTCCATAAGAGAATGAGTGTATGAGTGTGTGTGTGTGTGTGTGGGTGTGTGTGTGTGTGCGCGTGTGCGCGTGTGCGTGCACCTTCTTATCCTCAGCTCCAAGCTGGTTCATGAGCATGGTGACGTTGTCCGTGTTCCACTCCCATGAGTGGCTGGTGAAATACTCCAGCACCATCATGGCCTTGTGAAGGCGTGTGATCGTCTTCATCATCCTGCATCACCAGGGAAACAGCTTTAGAAGACAAAGACAGTGATTCCTGCACCAAGAGCGAACCCCAGGTAGCTATGCGGATTTTGAAATGGCCTGGTTAATGACATGCTGCACCGGGGGCCTTGTGGTAAAAGTGCTGTGTTTCGGCATTACGGCGATACGCTGAACATTCTCCAAATCGAGGGAACAACCAAGCAGCTGATTCGATGAAACAACAGTTCGGTTCAGTTTTCAGAGCGTCATATTGATTGAGGCGATGATGGAACAGATCAGTCTCATGGACTGGGTGCGATTGAGTGGTCTTGGAAAGAACCTGGGTTTGGAAGTTTTCATATTTATCTAAAACGAACGAAAATATCCTGATCATATTTCATGGTCCGTATTCCTTCTAAACGTTCCTAATAGTATGGACTAAACACGAACATATGCATATGGGCCGTCAACAACCAGAATCCACGATGACATAAAGCCTATTTACACCCAATCTGCACTTTAACTTGCACCTTAAAGAGTTCTCCTCCCATAGCAAACAATAAGAAAGAAAATACATTACGCCACATTCAGCGTTAGGACAGCGATACTACAAGACCAAATTCAGAATATGAAAAGAAGATGAAAACGGCATGCAACAATCTCTACAGAGTGCATAAGCTCCGCCCACTTCTGCTCTCAAGCTGCTGGCCTGGCGTCACTGTCCTGAAACTGATGTGACCTATTGCCTCTTTCGTTCCACAATCAGACATAAAAAAAATAATCCAATAAAAAATAATCTACAAAGAAAAAAAATTTAAAGCATTTTTCTAGTTCTTTTTTTTTTTTTTCTCTTTTCCCCCTTTGATTTTCTTTCCCATGAATCCAAACAGGAAAATGACTTTTTTTTGTTGTTTTTTTCATTGTTTGGTTCTGGAGTATTAGAAGATACATATCCTCTTTCTAAAATGAATATCGAATGACCAGAAGTTACAGTGATCTTTCATTGTGGAAGACATGCGATTTTTTCATTTATCCTATTTGTTGCTGAACCATTAATGTAGGGAAAATTTGAAAGAAATCATCCAAATTTCAGAGGACATCTTTGGATGCGGGAACATTAAATTTTGCGTTCACTTTAACTTGGAAACCCAAAACCTGTTCCAGCCTGGGAATGCACAAAGTGAGCTCCTCGAAGATCTGGTTTACATGGTTTGGAGAGGAAGCTCTTGAGTGGCCTGTTATAGAGCTCTGATCTCATCCCTACTGAACACCTTTGGGATGAATGTGAACGCTGACTGCACCCCAGGCCTCCTCACCTACATCAGTACCTGATTTTACTAACACCCCTGGGGCTGATGAACACAAATGTCCACAAGCACTATCCAAATTCTAATGGCACATCTTCCCAGAAGAGTGGAGGAAACTAGAGCAAATTTGGACTAGATGTTGTATGTGATGCTCAGAAAGCACATACCGTACTCATGACCAGCTGTCACTTTTATCAAAATAGTGTATGTGCAGTGTTTTGTTAAAAATAATTAAAAGGTTTAGGTAGAGATCATCTAACGCCATTAAATTTGCATTTGAGCTTATGTTTGTATAAGATTTGGCTCAGATCGACTGCAGTACTTGCGTAGCTCCGATGCCTGGTTGAAAGACCACAACTGAAGCAATGTAAATTCTTACAAAAAAAAAAAAAAAAAAAAGATTGCACGTTTTACAATGAACACATAAATCACTCGATGGGACAATATTGCTAGAGATAAAGTAACTTCTGCACCCAGGTTCCCTCTAAGATGTAATAAAAGCAAATGATGCATGCATGAAGAACATGGTTCAGTGAAACAAAAAGACGTAACTTCGCCATACGGCACAAGGAAAAAGAACAAATCAGATGCTTTCAGACCAGAGACCATGACCGCTGATTATACAGGATTAACACTCGCAAATTTTTTTTTCAGCTACCAAAACAGATGCCATGCCAATAGAGAAATATATGATCTCAGTTACAAGAACTGGACAAAAGTATCAGGACACCTGGACCTGGTCAGGGACTTTTCCAGTGTGTGGTTCTTCACTGAACTGTTACCACCAAGTAGTAGGAACGTAATTGAAGAGAATGGCGTCGGGTTAGGTGGCATTAAATTATCCCTTCATTTGAACTAGGAGACCAAAATTTGTTCCAGCATGACAATGCCCCTGTAGAAGATATGTTTTACATGGGTTGGAGTGGAAACCCAGGGTTCCTCACCTCACCTACATCAGCACCTGCCTTTACTAAAACCCGTGTGGCTGAATGAGCACAAATCTCCACAATCTTCCTCCAAGAACTATTTGAACATAGAAGAATCTATGAACATCTTCCCAGCAGAGTGGAGCTTAATATAGCAGCAAATGAGTACTAATTGTAGAATGAGATGTTCAAAAAGCACATACCGATCTAATGACCAGGTGTCCACAAACTTTTGTCCATATAGTGTATGTTCTTGGAAAGCCAAATGAGAGATCTTTTGGTCCTCATCACTGAGGTGGCTCTGATGGATGCTACTGTTTTGGCAATAATGGCTCTCTGATATACAGGCAGAATTGCTTGATATCTGGTACGTTTCCAACGTCGGTAAACTCAAAAAGTAAAAAAATTTAAATAAAAAAAAAAAGGAGCGAAACATCATTCCCAGGTCAAATCATCAAGACTTCATGGTGTGACTCACCAAATAAATAATCAAATAAACAACTTGATCCATGTGCTTCCAAATTCAAAACAATCGCAGAGTAGCATAAAGTCAAGGCAAGATGTTATAATTCGATGTTCTACTCATGTGATGCTGGAGCCTAAGCGGAAACCCAAAATCAGGTTGGACCTGAGAAACCATTGAGGTAAGGAACTAATTGTTTTGGCGTGAAAACTGAATATAGGTTTAGTTTAAGATAGTCACCAGGACACGATCACAATGTAAGATTTACGGTGGAACTTAAAGTAAAAGTAAAGTAGAGATACACAGCAAAATACGACTCCAGTAACATTAAACGTGTCTCTTTAAACTTAAAGTAAAAGTACAAAAGTATTTGGCTTCAAATGTACTTAAGTATCCAAAGTACTATGATTTATTATAACTATAATGTTCCTATTATCATTTTTATCACAAGACTCTTTTCTTAATCACCTCAGTCGATGTGAAAAGACTCAAATGTGACTCTCAGCACACTGATCTATTAATAGAATGATATTAATGACTCAAACACTGATTGATTTCTATTCAAATCATCATGAGCCCAAAACCTCCTTTGAACTACTACAACTGCTTGCCGTTGAACTGATGCTGAACTGTATGTTGGTGATAAGTAGATACACCAAGTGTACCAAGTGTTTGACCAGTTAAGTTTTTATCCTCATAATTAAAAAGGAACGACTGATTTGCCGAAATGCAAAAAATTGGACTATGTAGTGAAGTTACAGTAAAAGTCTCGCCAAATAGAAATACTTGTGTAAAGTACAGATTCTAGTCTAGGACACTCTTATGTATGTCTATGTCAAGTTTTAATCATTGTCTGAACAAATGTTGGTTCAGTCTGCTTTCCAAAGCTAAATCAAAAAAATAACTGAACACTGAATTTGACACTCCTTCCTCTGTAACCCACGAGGTGGAATCGCTTTTTTCATTAAACCTCAGCTTGTAAACTCAGCTGTAGTTAAATTAGACCCTTATGTATTAGTAATAGCATAAAGCTGCTTTACAACAAAGCACTTCTGTAAGCTGCTGTTGGGGGGAGGGGGGGAGTGTCTGCCAAATACCTACTGCAAATGTTCCACACACACACAAAAAAAGAACACATTGGAAGAGTTTTGAAACTGGCAACCCCAGTGGAATAACTCTTCACACTTGGAAGTCTAATTTGGAAGTACATGACATTGTGCCAACATGGAGAGTAAATGAATGACCATTTATATATTCGGACAATCGAAAATGAAAGGGTTTTTATTTGTTTTCAATTGAGGATTGGATCGCTAAGGATAGCTGGCTAGTTTCTTGCTAGCCCATTAACTTTGTTGCTCAAACAATGCACACAAAAACAACCTTTTATGAAGTTGTCCAACTGCGAGTTAAGTCGAATGAAACCTGACGGTATTTGCTGAATGGGTTTTCCTTAAACCGCCGCTGACTCCAGCACCACGATGTACAGTTTTGAGTAAAACATCATTAAAATAACACCACTTACCTTGACCTTAACACTACTAATTTAGGATGAACGAGATTCAACCAAAAACCTTCCGAAGTAATAAAATATTTACCATTAACTTCCCTTGGATTGCTTGAAACCGAGCAGACAGAAAACCAGGACGCCGGCGAAACCATGCCTCGCACAACATGCAAGAAGCCTTTGGGAGGGGAAAAAAAAAAATAGAGGTGGTCCGAGGGGCGTGGCTTTGTGGACCTTACCTAGGCTTCTGCCCTGTGAGCCACAGATAAGCGTCGTAGAGCAGCGCGGGAATGGTGTGGCTCACCGTCGTCCAGTACTGATTGGTAAACGGGTTGGAACGCAGGTTAACATTGGGCCGCCTGAACGCCTGCTCTAAAGGGTTCGTCTTGAACGTCATGTTTATACAGTATTCTGCAGGGAGGCATACACACGCATAGACACACAGAAACAGGACAAACGGTTTAGACCGGACCGAGAGCGGCAGAACGGGACAGAGAGAGAATGAGAGACAAGAGAGAAGTGACAAGTGTGTGAGAGAGAGAGAAAGAGAGAGAAAGAGAGAGAAAGAGAGAGAGAGAGAGAGAGAGAGAGAGATTGCAGAATCCAGCAGGTACTGTCTGGCTTATGCATTCTCCCCGGGTCTGCAGTAAGCAACGACAAGACATGTGTGGTTAGACTGAGCACGAGGGGAGGCGGGGATCGAGACAGATAGACGGCCGGACGGACGGGCGAAGCGGTTTACCTGGGCTCCCGTCCCGTTATCCTGAGGAAGAGATCATAGAGGAATGCTGGCGCCTTGTGGCTCACAGCAATCCAGTACTGATTGATTAGATGATTGGATGTGAGATTTACATTGGGCCGTCTGATAGCTTGCTCGAGGGGGTTCCTCTTGAAAGTGGATATAACATGGTATTCTAAGAGACAAAAGTGAGGATTCAAGTGGGTAAACTTTGCACAGCAGTAATGACGATTTAGTATCTTAAAAAGATAAAACAACGGCCAGTTCTTCGGAGACTGACCGATTTATCAGTTCAACCAAAAGTGCTCAGTGCTCGCCGAACGGAACTGATCCCATGCACTAAAAGCGAGCTTGCTTTAATACCGCGTTCTTACAAATACCCTGTAAATACACAGATCAGGCATAGCATTATGAGCACCTGCTGAATATTGTGTTGGTCCCCCATTTTTGCTGCCAAAACAGTCCTGACCTTTCGAGCATCGACAGCAGGAACTTCTTCAGCAGCTACTAGAGCTCGTCTGTTGGATCGGATCACACGGACCAGCCTTTCCACGACCCTGTCGCTGGATCACCGCTGTTCCTTCCTTGGAGCACTTTAGACAGAAACTGACCACTGCAGACCGGGAACATCCCACAAGAGCTGCAGTTTTGGAGATGCTCTGCCCCAGTCGTCTAGACGTCACAATTTGTCAAAATCGTTCAAATCCTTACACACGCCCATTTTTCCTGCTTCTAGCATCAACTTTGAGGACAAAATGTTGCTGAATAACAAATATATCCATCCAGGAACAGGCGCCATGATGAGGTCATTAATTATTTTCTCACAGGTCACAATGTTATGCCTGGTAGGTGTATTTAAATCAGTCAGGCCGTAGATTGTAGTACGGTTTTAAACAATGTAAAAAAGACGGACGTGAGGCAGAATAAAGCTATTTACGCGTTAACTCACGGACTTGGGACTCAATAAACCCGTAGTGGGAAAATGTTAAAACAATTACAGAGTTCTTCACATCTAAGGAATTTCGTTCGATTCCGATTTGTTTATTAAATGTTAAATCAGACTCAAGTCAATTCACACTAGATTCGCATTACACGGGTTCTTCTCGATGGGACAATTTGCAGCAAAACAGGGCAAAGTTTTAGATACATCCGGTCAATTTTAGTGACTGTAACTCTGAGAATGTGACAGATCTGCATCTATTTCATCTTCTTAACAGTTTTATCTACACTTAGGTTAACACAAGTGATGTCTGTTTGGTGGGTTTTTCATTATAACTATAAAACACTGAGGGAAAGTAGTGACTCTGAGGCGGTTATTCGAAACCTTTTGTACAGTATATCTGAGGAGATTTGTAAAAAAAAAAAATCATCCCAGCTTCTTTGCAGCTCATCCAGTTCCCACCTTGTATAGAATGCAAGCTTGCATGTAGCTGACGTTGTTTATAAATGACTGCGGGTGCTAACGTCTCCACAGGGACACGCTTTTTTACTAATCTCTGAAATCTAGAATTCATATCCCTCCATAAACTGAAGCAGAGGAGCAGAAGTGCAACTAACAAACAGAAAACGTAAACGTTTTAATTTCACCTGGACCAGTTTCATTTTACAGTCTGTGGTAGTTACTACTGAACATCTACCACTGAATGGGCAATAAAGAACTAAGAATAACCCACAGGACATCAGAGTGGGTCTTTCCACCAAGCAGGATGACCTGGTGAAAATGGGCTACCAGGTTAGTCACCTGGTCAAGTCACATCCTGTCTTGTTATAGATAATAAGGCAGGTTTTGTTTTTGGCTGCAAAATCACATTAACAAAATGGACTTTTAAACAAGAGCTGCAAGAAAAATACATCGAAAGCTATAAAGAAGCGAGGATAGGGCTGATTTCTTTCTTTACCAGACTCCAGATTCATGTGGCCTATTAACAATAACAGACTAAGTACACCATTCCTGTAAAAGTACTGATCCCCTGCGTAAATGTGACTCCTGTCGAAGCCCTCCTTTTACATTTCTATTGGAGTAAATGTACAAAAAGGTCCCGCGTTTGGAGTAACTTATGTATGACTCTATATGAGTAATTAATGCAGTTCAGTGCTCCATTTTCCTGCACGTCGGACCTTTATAAAGAGAGAGCTTTCTGTAGTTACACACGTTTCGAGCGTTTCGTATTCAGACGTGGCAAAACTTAAATCCAGGGATGTTTGGGGGGGGAAATAGAAATCACTCATTATTTCCATTCATCTATCTGCCATTAAATCTGTGGGTGTGTATAAAAGTTTTTGCCCTGCATCATTCTTAATATTCCTGTGATGTGACTCTGTGACATAATTACAGTGGCTGAGAAGTTCAAAACTAATTAAGAAAGCCAAAAACTAAAACAAATCGGAAAACTAAATAACAAATCTAAAAAAACAAATAAATCCAAAAACAAAATAAACCAGAAAACAAAATAAATCCAAAAACAAAAAACAAATCCGAAAACAAATCTATAAACAAATAAACAAATCCGAAAACAAAATAACAAACCAGAAAACAAAATAAACAATTTCGAAAAACAAATAAACAAATGCAAAAAAAGTTTACGTTGAACCATTTTTTTCCCCCAATAAAGCAACTTTAAATATTTGGACACTTTTACACAGACGTGGCAGCTTTTTTTTTCTGCCGCAGCCTGTTGCACTTACTGCATATCTTAAATGAATTTCTTATGCAATGAGCGAAATGTATTTCATACGCAAATTATACATATCTTTTCCGGATTGTCATTGTGTTTTCTGTAGGGCTGTTAAAATAAATGCGATAATAATGCAAATAAATTTTAATGGCACTAATTTTATTAACGCACGATTAATGCAGCGCGCATTTCTGTTTGACTATTTTTATTACCATTTTAAATAAACATATTATATTTATATAAGAGGCGAAATTAAAACCTTTAACGCAACACACATTTACTCACAAAGTCCTTTCTTTCCTCAGATATATATATATATATATATACACACACACACACACACACACACACACACAGTCGAACCCACTTATCTCGACCTCGGTTAACTCGCCAACCCTATTAAGTCGACGTTTTTGAAGTGGAACCGCCAAATTCTCACTTTGTCTTAGCATTTTTTAATCGGTTATGTCGATTTTTTTATGTCGCCGAACCCTAATATCTCGAGCACAAGGGGGGGCAAATTTGACACTTAACGTCGGTTATGTCAGGAATCCCCCTGCCACGTCCCCTTCGGTGGTGGCATTCCCCGAAGCACCCTGCTTCTTCTTCCGTGCGCTCCTCGCAGTCATGCTGATCACACACACCTGACTCTCATTCACTCACTCATCCCATCTCCTATTTAAGCCCCTCACCTCCACACACTCGCGGTCCGTTATTGTTTGTGCATGATCGTATGTGTTGGTTCATGTCGGTCTGTGTGATCGCGCATTCTCTCAACGGCCCCCCCGGATTACCCCGATCCTGCTGTTTTCCATGTTCACGCTGTCTGCACCACGTTATTCCGTTGCTGCCCAGCGCTGCGCTTTCCATAGCGCGGATCCGTGGATTCTCTACACGAACTGTCTCTGCTTTCACAGAACTTCGTAGACCGCGCTCCCGGAGCGCACCACTGGATATTACTGCTTCGCTACAAGTATTGTTGGATTATCTCCTGAGTATTCTCAATAAACTTTGTTTGCGTTTACTTCGGCTTCCGCCTCCTTATCCGCATTACAGGTTATCTCGATCCGCATGACCAATCGAACAAATCGCGGCAACGCTGTTGTGTAAAAAAACCTCCAAAAACACGTGCATGCACATTCTCATTTAATAACGCACATCATGTACATAAAGAAATTTCAAGCACGTTAATATATTGCTGCCATATTGGTTTTCGTTTGTCTCGATCATCGGTTATCTCGACGCTTTTTGGCGTCCCCTAGGCCCTCGACATAACCGGGTTCCACGGTAGGTATATATATATATATAAAAAACTCCACTGAAGATAATTTGCAAAGAAAATTTTCAGTAAAATTTTTTTTAATGATGTGCAAAATTCCGTTTGGTGTCCTGATAATTTACGTAATTTAAAACACCATAGTTACTTTTAAACACTTACAAGAATATTTAGTCTTCATGCTCTATGTTGATTGGAGTATTAAAAACTTGAAAAGTTTGGATTTAAGATACATTTGGAACAGATAAAAATCAGTGACGATCATGCGATTAATCACGATTAAATATTTTAATTGATTGTCTAGTTTTCTGGTTTGTTAATTTCTTTTTCGTGTTTTCTGATTGGTTATTTACTGATTTTTTTTTATGTGTTCTTTGATTTGTTAATGTGTTTTCTGATTTGTTAGTTTGTTCTCGGATTTGTTTATTTTGTTTTTTGATTTGTTTTGTTTTCTGGATTGTTATTTTGTTTTCGGATTTGTTCATTTTGTTTTCGGATTTTTGTTTTCTGGTTTATTTTGTTTTCGGATTTGTTTATTTTGTTTTTGGATTTGTTTATTTGTTTCGGATTTGTTAATTTGTTATCAGCCACTGTACACAATGCATTGCTGAGGTATAAAAGTCTTTTGGTTGAGCTACATACAAAAATGGAACACTGTCTCTTCATGGAAATAAAATTTACAGCAAAAAATCAAAAGAATGGTTCATACCGACTTCACCCCAGTGAAAGGGATTGATTGCGCCGGTCGTGCAGTTGTACACCAACAAACTTTTTGGCCTGTGAACAAACAGGAAAGACTCCATTATCTAGTGTCTGACTCAATATTGCTCTTTATAATATTATATTTACATTGGCAAAAATATCGGCAACACTTTTCGGAAAATTGTTCCAACTGCAAACGTTTTGGTATTCACGTGCTTATTGTTTTTGTTTGCACTGCAACAACACAAAGAAAAAAAAAAAGTCAAACTTGATAAGATTTCACACAGAATTCAAAAATGGACTGGACAAAATTATTGGCACCTTGTCAAAATTGTAAGAAATGATTGCTTTTCAAGCATGTGATGCTCCTGTAATTTGTACTTAGACACACCTGTGGTAAGTAACAGGTGTGGGCAATATAGTAATAATAGTATAATAAACCCCTTGTGTTGTGTGTCACACTGAGCATGGAGAAAAGAAAGAAGTGTTTGTGGATTTGAGACAAATAAATTGTGGAAAAACATGGACAAGCTCTTGGCTACAAGTCCATCTTCAGAGATCTTTGTGTCTGCGTCATCACTGTTACTACTACACCAAGGCATAAAAAAGCAAGACTGGAGTTCGACACAACTTATGTGACAAAACCACAATCCTTCTAGGAGAACGCACTGTGGACAGACGAGACAAAAGTTTTGGTAAAGGACACCATGGCACTGTTTACAGTAAAATAAATTCCTTCAAAGAAAAGAACACAGCCCCTACAGTCAAACATGGTGGAGGTTCAAAGATGATCTGGGGTTGCTTTGCTGCTTCTGGCACTGGATGCCTTGACTGTGTGAACGGTATCATGATCTAATCATCAATTTTGGGGAGCAACGTAGTGGCCAGTGTCAGAAAGCTGCGCCTCCACCAGAGGTCATGGGTCTTCCAGCAGGACAATGACCCAAAACACACTTCAAAAAGCTCTGGAGATTCCTGAAATGGCCAGCAATGAGTCCAGATCTGAATCTCATAGAACACCTGCGGAGAAATCTCAAAACAGCAGTTGGGAGAAGGCATCCTTCAAATATGATTGACCTGGTGCAGAAGAATGGACCAAAATTCCAGTAGAGAGGTGAAACTCAATCATGGTTACAGGAAAGGGGGTGCTACCAAGGGTAGCCAAGAATTTTTCTTCAGTGCATTTTTTTTTTTTTGGGTTCTGTGTGGAATTGTATCAGATTCAACTTTTCCTATGCGAACAAAAATCGCAGGGGTGCCGATATTTCTGGCCACGACTGTATATGCAGCTGTACATTTAAAGCCTGTTTGACCTCTTTGTGATTTGTGAGCTGTTATCACACTGACCTGGTGTGTTTCTGCGAGCCTGAGTGCCAAGCAGCAGCCAGAATTGTGTTTATGACCACGTCGACTGGCACGAGGTCAGCCACAGCGCTGTTAGAGGCTCTCATGGTGCGTAGGATGCCTTTCCCCGCCTGCGGAAATAGAAGAGCTTCGGTAGAAGAGTGTGTTTGCATTGCGTATATACGTTTTGTAGTGCGTTATAAAAAAAAGTTGTTTTGCGCATACGTGAATTCACCGCCACTTCCTGGTTATCGCTCTCGCTAGTGCTATTGATTCTTTAGCGTTTTATGTCCAGCTTCAAAAATCTTTCTTAAAAGGAGAAAATCCTGGCGATTCCACATATCGAGGGAGTGAACGAATGAAGGATGGAAGGAATCATTTATTTGAAATAAGTAGAACAGTTAAGTAGATCATATCTTTAGAAAATTAAATATTAAATGTAAAAAAAATAAATAAATAATAAAACCCACAAACATCTGTATTACCCAAATGGGGTCTAAAAAAGTGTAACTTAATTTTATTTATTTGATTTAATCAATTAATTATTATGAATTAATTAATGCTTATGTAAGAAATTACTCAATTTAATCAATATAATAAAAAAAGTGTATTGCATTAATTTGATTTATTAAATTTAATTTTTTAGATATTTTATTTTCATATATTATAAAATATTTTATACTATTTGATTTTCATAAAGCAGGCATTTTATTTAAGATTTTTTTAAAATGTAAACTGTTGATGTTTACAAATGTTAATAACAATAAACTGCGTTAATTAAAAAAAAAAAAAAAAAAAAAAAAAAAAGAAAAGAAAAAAGGGACAAGCTATTTTTCCCCCCAAAACCCGTGAATTAAAAACCGAGGTACGTACCGTAGATTTTTTGTACCGTTAACGTGTACAATGAAAATGACGATGACGATGGTTATAATTATGGTGACTATAAAGAACCCCACATGATGATGATATCACTTTTTTGTAACAAGTAATGATGATGGTAATGTTGAAGATGCTGGTGTTCATGATGACAACAAATATAGTGATGATGGTGATAATGATGATAATAGTGAAGGTAATGCCAAAGACATTGCTGATCGTGATGTTTGTGGTGGTGATGATGAAGATGTTGGTGGCAATAATAATAATAGTGAAGATGATAGTGATGATCATGCTTATGTTGGCAAGTATTGATGATGATGATGATGACGATGCACTCACAGCAATGAATATCCCACTCGGTCCATTGAAATTATCAATCCATCCCTGGTGTGGGAAAAAAACAACAACAAAAAAAAACACACAATTAGGATCGAAATAACACTAGTGATGTAAACGTTTGCAGGTAGATTACAGGAGTGAGAGCGATATTTACAGGAAAGGGCTCTTTCCAGCTGGCTCCTACTATAGATGGCCGCACAATGGCCACGTTTAGATTCCCACACTCCTCCTGGACCAGGTACTCGGCCAGGGCTTTGGTGTACGTGTACGTGTTGGGTCGCTCGCCGAGCAGCTTGGGGGTCATCAGACTGACCAGCTTATCATCCATCCACCTGCATATAAGCACATGACACAATTAAACTTCATGTAAAGTCTCATCCAACTGTATTATACGTTCAAAGCAACCATCATTATGGATATAAAATCAATAAATGATTACACAAAGGTTATAGAAATGGCATAGTTATACAAAATACGTACTCCAGCGTGTCAATGAGCTTCTTGTAGTCGACAGGTGGTGGGTAGACGACCTCCTCAATGAGCTCTCGGTCACAGTTAGCGTATGCTGTGGAGATGTGAATAAACACCTCCAAATGTTTCATCCCGTGAGCCAGATTCAGCATCTTCTGTGTGGCCAGAACGTTCAGCTGCATGGCATCTCTGAGCAACAAATACATAAATAGTCAAAATACAGCTCCCTTATAGTCACTAAACTCATGATATCAGAAATAAAGACTGTGGATTTTGTGGATTAAAAAAAAAAGCTCCAGTTCTCCAGTCCACAACGCAGAAACCAGAGTCCTTAATAGAACTAGAAGAAGTAACATGCTGTCTCCCCACCTCCCACCATCTAATCCACACTTAACTGAATCTGAGAATTTTAAAAAAAATCACACTGATAATAAAAATAAAAATTTGAATCTGCCATTAATGATCAAAATTGCGCAGGCTATTTATTAGTACCTAGAATAATGATTCAGGTACAGAGCCGGGAACTCAAGGGATTGGGAATAAACAGTTGTGTAGCCTTAAGAAAACCACTCATCTCTGAGGCTGATCAGGAAAAAAAGGCTTCAATTTGCTAAGGAGCATAAAGACTGAATTCTGGAGCAATGAAAGAAGTTCATGTGGTCTGATGAGTCCAGATTGACCCTGTTCCAGAGTGATTGGCACATCAGGGTAAGAAGAGAGGCAGATGAACTGATGCACCCATCATGACTAGTGCCTACTGTATGAGCCTGTGGGGGCAGTGCTGTGATCTGGGGCCGCTGCAGTTGGTCAGGTCTCGGTTTAGCAGCGTTTTGTACACAACGAATGAGGTCAGCTGACTACCTGAATATAATGAACGATCAGGTTATTCCATCAATGGATTTTTTCATCCCTGATGGCACGAGCATATTCCAAGATGACAATACCAGGATTCATCAGGCTCAAATTGTGAAAGTGGTTCAGGGAGCATGAGACGTCATTTTCACACACTGTCCACCACACAGTTCAGACCTTAACCCCATTGAGAATCTTTGGGATGTGCCGGAGAAGACTTTGCGCAGCGGTCCGACTCTCCCATCGTCAATACGAGATCCTGGTGAAAAATTACTGCAACTCTGGACGGTAATAAATGTTGTGACATTGCAGAAGTTTATTGAAACGATGCCACTTGTTTGGAAGGGCAGTGTGTGTAATAAACTTCGTAAAAGGCAAAAATACAAAAAGAATAGCAGAGTGAATGAATGTGAAAACGTTCCGTAGACAGATCTGTTCTGTTTGTGCTCTAACAGAAGATCTTGTGTAAAACGAAGAACAGGAGAGAAGATGTGATCAGACTGCCTCACACCCACAGTCAAACATGGAGGATTGTGTTACCAAACTTCCGTCAATCACAGGTTTTTTGCGTTAAAAAACTCCCAAATTGTGAAACGGTCTTCGCAATAGTGTGATTTGCACATAGTCACAATCTTTAAATCCAGGCTGAAAACCTATTTCAGTCAGTTCTTTGATTATTAACTTTTAGGCATTGCCCAGAGGTGAATCGTGGGCATAGAATCATATTAAATCTGAAATATTCCTTCAATATTTTAAAGCTGCACTGCAATTAGACGACAGACTTAAGTAAGATCTGAGACGGTTATTTGTATGTGACTTTAATTATGATGTCATCCAGCTGTTTAGCACTGCTCCCAATTTCACTATGTTTAGTTTATATACAGTGCTTCCGGAAAGAATTCGCAGCGCTTCAACTTTTTCTTTCCCCCCCACATTTTATGTTATGTTACAGCCTCATTCCAAAATGGATTACATTCATTATTGTCCTCAAGAAGTTTGTTTGAAATCTTTCAATATTTGTTTGAGGGAATTCAGGTTGTATGTACATTATATATGTTTACATTGCATACTACACACTATAATCTATCTATCTATCTATCTATCTATCTATCTATCTATCTATCTATCTATCTATCTATCTATCTATCTATCTATATCTATATCTATCTATCTATATATATACACATGACACCACCCACATGAATGGGATGGCTGTTGAGCGCGTCTCCAGTTTCAAGTTCCTGGGGATCCACATCTCGGCGGACCTGTCCTGGGCTATCAACACCTCCAGCCTAGTCAAGAAGGCTCACCAGCGCCTCTTTTTCCTGAGGACACTCAAGAAAAATCAGCTCTCCTCGGATATCCTGGTGAACTTCTACCGCTGCGCAGTAGAAAGCATCCTGACCAGCTGTGTCACAGTCTGGTATGGGAGCTGCTCTGTTGCAGAGCGTAAGGCACTGCAGCGGGTGGTGAAAACTGCCCAGCGCATCACAGGGACTTCACTCCCAGCCATGGAGGACATTCAAAAGAAACGCTGTCTGCGTCGAGCTCGCAGCATTCTTAAGGATTCCTCTCATCCGGCCCATAGACTGTTTACGCTTCTGCCCTCCGGCAGGCGTTTCAGGTGCCTCCGGACCAGGACCAGCCGACTAAAGAACAGCTTTTTTCCTAGAGCTGTCTCTTTACTGAACTCTGCCACTCACTGATACACTACCACATTTTCCTCACACTTCGTTATTTCTATAATGGACTGTCTACTCAAAAACTTGTACTCACCGGAGCACTGATCATTTCTCACCCCACACTTTGTTATTGCACGGACTGTTTACACAAACCTTTGCTCATTTGCACACTGCTCTTCTTTGTATTGCTGCTCATCATTATTTACCATTGTATATATACCCGTTCTCTGTTCATAGTAATAATTTATTATGTTCACCGTTCACATCCTTCTGTAAATCTCTGTGTATAGTAATAGGCATCTGTATATTATGTTCACAGTACATACATATATATACATATATATATATATATATATATATATAATTTCATCTGTATACTATTGTTCATAGTACATATATATTCATATTCATCTGTAATTATTTTCATAGTACATATATATTAATCTGTATACTACATTTATAGTACATATACATCTTTAAACTACTGTTTATAGTCTATATTATCATTCTATTTATCTATGTAAATCATGTAAAAACTGTATATCCTGCACTTGCTGTTATTGCACTCTGGTTAGACCCAAACTGCATTTCGTTGCCTTGTACTTGTACATGTGTAATGACAATAAAGTTGAATCTAATCTAATCTATCTATCTATCTATATCTATCTATCTATATCTATCTATCTATATCTATCTATATATATATATATATATTAATGTATACTATAATGTTAAATTGAAGAACTGGAGACTAAATGAAAACCACGCCTACTTGAGAGGCTCGTTGAATCGGATGGTGGCTGCGCAGTGGAAGACGACGTTGATGCGCTCCTTCAGCGTGTCCTGGTCTTCTTTGCTGAGGTCTAACTCGGGCTGCGTGAGGTCACTGTTTACCGGCACGATCTTCTCCGCAAAACCTGGCTGCTCTTCTCTTAATCTGTCGAAAAGCTGAAACGGGGACACGAAGGAGGAATAATTACAGAGACGAGTTCAACTGTGAGGGCATTAAATCCATCCAAACAGCAGCTGCTTCCTGATCCGACCTCTTTCTTATCAAGATGAATCAATGTGTTACTTCACTGTTGAATTCTAGACATGTTTATTGCTACAATATGGCTACAGCATATGGACAAAAGTATTGGGACATCTTGCATTTCCAGCCATAGGCTCACTATTGTATAGGATGTCTTTGGATGAGGACATTTTCCCCTCACTTGAACTTTGAGACCCAATCCGTTATCAGCATAACGATGCCCCTTTGCGCAAAGCCGGCTCCATGAAGATATGGGTTGGAGCGGAAGATCTAATTCTATACAGCTCTGACCTCAACCCTATTGAACACCTTTGGGATGAATGTGAATGCTGAGTGCACCCCAGGCCTCCTCACCTCCCCTACACCAATATCTGACTTTACTGACATTCTGAATGAGCACAAATCTCCACAAAATCTAGTGGAACACCTTCTCAGCAGAGTGGAGGTTATTCAAACAGCAAATGTGGTGGAATGGGGTGTTTTAAAAAATCAAATAGTGTCAGGGGTTCACAAACTTTTGTCCATTTACTATATGTATTCTGTATAATTTAGACACACATACGTGCAAACTCCCGAGTCAAGCGACCGAGGTCCTGTACTCACCCTGCAGTTGATCATGTCTGCGATGCGGGCGCTCGGAGACTGACCCGCTTTGGGTCGCACGAGCACGTAGGCCTGTCTGGTGCCGGGGCAGGAGCGGAGCAGCTTTTCCAGCAGCACTTTGCCCATGAAACCTGTAGCGCCCGTGATCAGCACGTTCTTGCCCGTGTAGTACTCCGGAATGGTGACCATCCTGAGTGTGTCCAGTCCCTTAAATGAGTCACAGCCACAGATCAACACCAAAGAAACACATCATCACACTCATCCTTTTACGATTCCCCTGTACTCCTATTAATCAATGAAGACATCTCTTACAAATATCATCATTTAAACATACTGCTATCTCCTGTCCTCAACTCAAAATACAGTAACGTTACAGCTGGGTGATATGATGCATCATTAAAGAGAGATATTGAGAATAAATAATTCGTAATACTCTGCTCCAAGAGACACTGTATAGACAAACGTTTGTGGACACCTGAGCATAAGACTGTTTTGTGCTTCTTTTTGAACACATTCTACATTATCAGTAGAAAAACGCTGAGGATGGAGCCGGCAGGAAGAAGGAAAAGAGGAAGGCCAAGGAGGAGGTTTATGGATGTGGTGAGGGAAGACATGCAGGTAGTTGGGGTGAAAGAGGCAGATGTAGAGGACAGGGGGGTATGGAGACTGATGATCCGCTGTGGCGACCCCTAATGGGAGAAACCGAAAGAAGAAGAAGAAGTAGTAGAAGTAGAAGACATTCCACGAAATGGAGATTGAGCTCATTCAGCCACAAGATTAGTAAAGTCAGGCACTGATGTAGGTGAGGTGAGGAGGCCTGGGGTGCGGTCAGCGTTCACATTCATCATGGTTAATAGGGTTAAGGTTCAGAGCTCTATAGCAGGAGATCTTGGAAAGCAGATCTTCATGGATCTGGCTCTGTGACAGGGGCATGGTCATGCTGGAGCAGGTTCAGGTCGAGAAATGTCATGCCTCCAAGTTTGTGGTTACAGTTTGGGAAGAACCACATATGGCTGGAAAGGCCAATACTTTTAGTCCATATAATGTATTTTTCATGGATATTTCTCTTTAAATGAGCAAGTTTCCAACATGACTGAAATTGAAACTGAAAACACCTGATTCTCACCTGACCTAAGACCTGATCCTGTACAACCTCTTATGGTCAAGTAAAAAGCTAGCTCCAAACTAAAACTCCACCGGCACGTGCGTTAATACAACTCTACAAGCCTGAGCAGCTTGAATGTAACTTTCCTGCACAATGATTTCAGGCCTCCTGCATGTTTGGCAGGTGAAGCGAGACCCTCCTGCCCAGCAGCACTTCTAAAACCCGCCATGCAGAGTGTGGGAGGAAGTGTGTGTGTGTGTGTGTGTGTGTGTGCTTAGACCAGGGTTACAATCGGCATGTGTTCTTTATGTTGCAACACATTCTTAAAAGTAAAGCTACAAAAAAAAAAAAAAAAAAGAAAAAAAAAAAAAAAAGGCTCGGCTGCATGAAAAGTCCAGCCAGTTAGTTATTAATTTGGTGGATTTAAGATGCATAATAATAATTTATAAATGTGTTTTGACAAGATTTACGGTCCAGCTCTCTTTTCTCCTCAACAAACAGTTCATCTTCCGAAACCTCTTCCGCCATCCTTCTCATGATTTCAGACTTTTGACAAAAGTTTCCTTCTTAGGACTTTTCCAAGCAGATTAGATGGTATGTGGTGCATTGCCACTCTTTATCCTGCACGTGATCCTGCGCGATTTACAAAATTGCATCGATGTCTCCATCAATAAATATGTTCTGTAGCTGGTTTATCGGGACTCAAACTCAGAATACCAGTGGTAGATAAGTGGAGAGTGGAGAGTTAACAGAGAGAGAAAATATAAACACGTCACGAGTTGAGCATTTTCAGGGCTAATTTGGGAGTGTGGGAGTCGGATTGCTTGCTGGTTGGTACGGGATCGAATACATATTTCATTAAAGAAAAAAATTCACCTTCTTTAAAGTTTTTTTTGAGGGATTTTTGACGTTCTGTCGCTCTGTTTATTCTGTTAGAATAAAAACCCACCATAAAAAATTCAAGACTGTTCGTTTCTTTGTAAGGGGGTGAACTCACAAAATCAGCAGGGGCTCAAAAATATTTCCCCCACTGTAATGTCAAACACTACATAATGCAAGTTTATACATTTTAGCCCAAAGGGCAATGCAGACGCTGTTAATCGGACTACAGGTGACACATGAGGAATTATGGGTAAAACCGGTTCTACAGGCCTGCTGGAAATGTGCTGCCTTTTTTTTAGCAGCTTGTTTTTAGTTGCCACAGCAGTGTTTACTGAATAACAGCGGCGGTCAATCCTGCGTCACGTGGACCCCAGAGCCCATGCAGCGATCTCCGAGAGGGTATCCTGGGGTTTCGCGCATCTCTTTCGCACTTCTGCACTGATATTAAAATCACATGCATTTATAAAATAGTGCTCTCTATCCGGGAAAATGTTTCCATGGTTCCTCTCCAACCCATGTACAGCAGATCTTCACAGAACTGGCTTTGTGCACAGGGGGCATCGTCATGCTGGAACAGGTTTAGATCGAGTAGTTCGAGTGAAGGGAAGATTTCATGCTACCAGGTCCGAAGAAACCCTGTACAATCGTGTTTCCAACTTTGTGGTAACAGTTTGGGGAAGAAGCACATACAGCTGGAGAGGTCAGATGTCCAAATCCTTTTTCCCCCGCATATAGAGCAGCGTTAAATGGCTACCAAAAATAATGATGGTGTTCGTCTGGATAAAGTGCTGTCGCACATAATGCGATTTGGGATCCACCGTAGACCACGGCACCTTGTCAGTCAGATCTCGCAATACTTTTGTCCATATAATTCATCTCCACCGATCCCAATGCAGGCACTAGATTTGTGCAGAAACCAGCTGGATGTGAAAAAACACTGAGTTTTACCATTTACTCATTCAATAAAATTTACACCTACAATATAAAAGTCCAGAAACTAGATAGATAGATAGATAGATAGATAGATAGATAGAATAAAAATTAAAAAAATAAAATATCAAACATTTTAATTATTGAACTATATTAAGAATTAATATTCAAAATGTATGAATTATATAAAAAAATATTGAATAGAGTTTGTGAATTAATATCTTTCAAAGTTTTTTCTTTTTATTCATTCATTTATTCAGATAATTAAAAAAAAAAAGCATGTCTGGTGCCGTTACCCGAAAATGAATGTGTTATAAGTAAAAACTAAAAATAAGTAAAAACTAAAATGTAATGTGTATGTAATAAACTAATATGTAAACAGAGACACACACACACACACACACACACACACACACACACACACACATACACATACACACACACACACCTGAAGGAGACTGATTACACCCCTTTGCATGGTCCAGCTGAAATCCTGTGCTGAAGTAAATGTTGTTTAGAAATGCTGAGAAAGAAACAGCTTAAAACACTTAGAAAATAAAAATAAAAATAGATTTTTCCCCTCACACAAGTCGACATTACCAGAATAACGATCGGTCTCTCGTTTTCCTGCTGAATCTAAACAAACGACAGGCTTTTGCACGTGAAAGGTGACAGTTTCGGTGAATTCGTTGTTCTTGGGAATCTTGTGCACTGTGCACGCCGGCGTTCTTTGCAGGTGCTCAATACCTCACTGTCTCAAAATCCCGAAAACTCCGAAACTTAATTTGCTAGTTCCTGAACCTGTTTCTTATTTGAATTCGCTCGATGATGATTTCATTTCCTCCTCGAGCTGATTTTAAATGTAAATCGTACGAGAAGGAAAGACGCTCTAAAAGCTTGTTTATGAGGTTTCAGATCTAAAATTGGTGCTTCCCGGACCACTACGGCTTCTTTTATTAGAATCAGAGGAAATAAATTGAAAATACTGTTATGAAGAAATGCTCGAAGAGTTTTGTTTTTTTTTGTGAAGAGAACACACACACACACACACACACACACACACACACACACACACACACACAC
>JAAIIK010000128.1:166891-176891 GCA_014706435.1 Silurus glanis
TATATATATATATATATATATATATATATATATATATATATATATATTTAATTTTACAATATTATTGCTTGAGTGTATCTGATTGATCGATCTTTCCATAAAAAAATTTTAATTTCCTCCAAAAGTTATTAAAGCAAAACTATCTGCCAAAACAATCAAGCAGTAAACACTACAATTTAGAAAAAAAATTTACCTAAGGTTTTTTTTTTTTTTGAGAAACAGCAGATATTTGCAAATATTCAAGATAATGTATTTTTTGTGCATTTGTTTCATAAATGATTATAATCTATTTATGTTGAACATATTATACTGTAGATGTCGATATACTTTAAATAATAACTTCTGCTTTCCTTCTTTATATTGTTTACAAAATCCCTTTTCACAGGATTCACTAATGCCAAAATAGTGTGCATGACATGTTTATTAAAAACAAGACACACACCTGACCAGAGGATTGGTATGTTCCACATTTAGTCCCCATTTGTTGTTATCAGAATCAGAATCAGAATCAGGTTTACTGGCCAAGTGTGTTGACACACACAAGGAATTTGGTTCCAGCTGTTAGTGACTCTCAAAGTACAGACATAAATAAAACTATACATTCAGCTTGGACTATTCGAGACAAAACAGACAAGACAAGACAATGTGAGACAATATAGACAGTATGAGTATTAAATAGGGCTATAGATTATATGACAGATCATATATTATCATATATTATTAAAAGCTCCACTCTTCTGGGAAGATGTTCCACTAGATTTGATGTGATCATTCAGCCACAAGTGTGTGAGCAAAGTCAAGTACTGATGTAGGGGAGGTGAGAAGGCCTGGGGTGCATTTGTGGTAACAGTTTTGGGGAAAGAACCACAAATGGTTGGGAAAGCCAGGTGTCCCGATACTTTTGACCACACCGTGTATATTCTCCATAAGAAAAACAAAATGAGAGCATTAGATAAATAGATCTCCACGAAGACTCGACTCCAAAGCGAAACGTTTCCTTGCGCCTCGATTCTTCTTCTTCTTCATTTCAGCCATGAATCTTGAAAATGCTTGGAGATATATTTCCTTTCTGCACATTGCTCGTTCCACCCTCCTGCAATACAGGTTTATGTGTCACTGAGGTCTGATTGTTTTTATCTCCATCAGATCTTCAGATCTCACGTTACGTTTGTTCTAGGTTACGGCTTTTTATTGTTGTAAGAGGAGCAGCATTTCCTCAAAACGTTAAGAAAAAAGAGCACAAACACAAGTCATGTAGTGTCTGGTGATTCAACCCTGACCATAGAGATGTGAAAGGGCTGATGAAATAGTGACCGACCAGATAGTTAAAAAAAAAAAGCTATTCGACACACGATTACACATGAGGGAAGTTCTAGTCCTCCACACACAATTCACTGTCAGTGAAGTGTAATAGACAGTAGGGGTGTCACGGTGAAAAGTTTCGGCACAGGGCTTTAGCTTCGGCGCATATATGTATACCCGATGCAATCTTTTTTTACGTGCGGGTCATAGTGAAAAATCTGAGTTCCAGCGATATGAATTCTTTTGCCTTGTGGCTTCTTCTTCTTCTTCTTTCGGCTGCTCCCATTAGGGGTCGCAACAGCGGATCATCCGTCTCCATACCACCCTGTCCTCTACATCTGCCTCTTTCACACCAACTACCTGCATGTCCTCCTTCACCACATCCATGAACCTCCTCCTTGGTCTTCCTCTTTTCCTCCTTCCTGGTGGCTCCATCCTCAGCATTCTCCTACCGCTATACCCCATGTCCCTCCTCTGCACATGTCCAAACCATCTCAATCTCGCCTCCCTCACCGTGTCTCCAAAACGTCCTACATGCGCTGTCCCTCTAATAAACTAATTTCTAATCCTGTCCATCGTCGTCACTCCCAACGAAAACCTCAACATCTTCAGCTCTGCTACCTCCAGCTCCACCTCCTGTCTTTTACTCAGTGCCACTGTCTCTAATCCATACAACATCGCAGGTCTCACCACAGTCCTATAAACTTTCCCTTTCACTCTCACAGATACTCTTCTATCACAAATCACTCCTGCTATCACTCTTCTCCACCCACTCCACCCTGCCTGCACTCTTTTCTTCACTTCCCTAACACACTCTCCATTGTGGCTGATGAACACAAATATCCGTAAGCAGACTCCAAAATCTAGTGTAAAGTGGAAGATACAAAAGCAAATTGCCACTAAATGTGGAATGCGATGCCCAAAAAGCACATACCGTACTTATGGGTATTAACAGGTGTCCGCAAACTTTTGGTAATAAAGTGTATGTAGTTCTGTAAAGCTCAAGGAGTTCAATGAGTTCAATTGAAACATGTGAAAGGAAAATGGAAAAATCTGTCCTATTTTTTTTTTTTCCAAACAAAACCCAAAGCAGTGCATCTTCTTCAAGACGTCGTTGTCAGCCCTGCTGTTTAGAGTTTACTTGGGATTTTCTTCAGGTGTTCCTGAAGCTCATAATTACCGTTATGAAGGTTTACGGATGTTGCCAGGCAACATTGCCGTGGAGATCCCACTTGGATCTGGTTGCACAATAAGTTGATCATTATTTACTCCTAGGTGGCTAATGCCAGGGTTAACACGGAGCGTTCGGCAAGCAGAGCCGTTTCTTTGGAGCAAATGGAGTGGAGCATTAGAGCACCTGTTAGTGCATGTATACCTCCATACTCTCTCTCTCTCTCTCTCTCTCTCTCTCTCTCTCTCTCTCTCTCTCTGTGTAATTAAGGCTTAAGCACTACAGCTTTAGTGTGAGCAGATGTGCAGGTGGAATAAGACCTTATTTTAATAAAAATAAAAGAGAGAAGTAGATTTCCACATCTATGTACAGTACATTTATATTGACATTAAAAATAAATTACTTTCTAGAGGTTCAGAGGTTATAATCATATCAAATTATACAGTAGGAATTTCTAAAGAATGGTGGACGTAGATTAATTATTTCAAAATAATACTTTATTCATTTATATCACGGCTCCAGATCTGAACATCTGAAGGTCAGAATAGACAACAGTTACTTTCTGCTTTGCAGTAAACAAGTACAATTGTGGGTGTGTGTGTGTGTGTGGGTGTGGGTGTGTGTGTATTTCACCTGGTAGCATGTTACAGTATGTATAGGCTGAAACCAATTCCTCAAATGATTCTGCTTTTTAAACGTAATATTCATAATCCTTCTTTGCTGAAAAAAAAAAGCATTTTTCTACAAAAGCTTAATAGAATCTTGACCTAAAGGTCATCAATTCTTGCTCTGTAGACACCCAGACCACAGCCCGCGATAAAACGTGACTCCTTTCAGCTCTTCTCTGTTTTATTGACTGACTGAAACAAAACCTGTTCAGAACATGTAAATCCAGCTCATGTTCCATCTTTGACCTTCACGTCCATGATTGTGTTTTCAGCCCAGAGGCTTTTTCCTGATGTCGCATGTGTATTGTCAGGCGTTTACCAGACTGCCTTAAGCTTCCTGGCTCATGAATGAACATTGCACAGTAAACCTGCAGCACTCAATGAACTCCTGCAGTGCAAAATGTTCCTGCCTTAAAAGACGGGTAAACTCTAACAAGAAAATGTGACTAATAGTATTGTGTTCACGTTAGAGCTTTTGCTTCGGTAAAAAAAAAAAAAAAAAAAATATTCAAAAGTAACTCAGATAAACTATTATTATTTCGCACTTCCAGGAGATGTTCCTCCCAGGTTCCTCCCAGATTTAATGGCCCAATCACCCCGTATTTGCTAAGCATATTGGCATAAAAGTTAACGATGTAATGCATTGTTTAAAAAACATTTACTTATAAATAATTATTAGTAGATGCACGATACATTTATTAATTCGAACGTGACTAATATTTGATATGTACATCGATTTCTTGGGGTCTTGAGCGCGCTCTCTCAGCACCACTGCTGCTACGTGAATATGACGTATCACATCACTACGGAGACCGAGGCGTGTCCTATGAGTCACATAGAATACAGATTAACATGGCAGAGGTAGAGCTGCATCTTTCTGGAGGCAGAACAGGAAAAGAACGTCTGGTTTTGTTATTATTTATCTTTTTTCTTTTATGCGATACAAACGCGTGTTCGTGAAAAGGGGTCATGAGTTGAAAATCAGACACTTAAGTGAATTCATGATTTGCTGTTTTGCTGAATCAAATATCTGCACCATATTGGATTGCAGAGCGTATATATATATTTTTTTTATTGCACCGTATTGCATTGAATCGCATCGTGTTGAATCAAATCAAAAATCGTACTGGGGGGGAATCGTATCACATTGGATTGGTAGCTGCTTCATTAGCATCAGTTATGGACAATATATAAAAAATATATATAATAGTATTAATAAAAAGTTAATACTATTTACTTTTTATTTTATAATTTTTTATAAATTTATCCGGGCTTGGGACCGGCACTAAGAGTGCACTGGCTTGTGCAACCCTAATGGCTGGGTTAGGTTCCCTGACCGGGGATTGAACCCGGGCCACAGCAGTGAGAGCGCCGAATCCTAACCGCTAGACCATCAGGAAACCCTGACCGGTCAAGATTGAAAATTAAATTAAAAACTATTAATGGATAAAAAAATGCAGTGTCAACTTTGCCACAAACAAAGATTTGTGGCATGATAATGGTCAAATATTTCAGGAATGCTTCAGTGTTGCGAAAAACCCAAAGAAACTTTCCTTCTCAAGTGACTTTGCTCAGCCTGTTTGTCTTCCTCTTCCTGGTGAGATCTTCCCAACGAGGAACAGTTGCATTGATGCTGGATGGGGACAAACAAAAGAGAGTAAGAATATGGAAGAATTTGCCTATTTTCAGGAGGTCGGATTGGCTTCGGTTCTTCATGAAGTGCAGTTGGACCTAGTGGATCTATCTGTCTGTGAACACATCCTACAGATCCTCAGACCAGGACTGCAAAACCTCACAGTGCTGTGTGCTGGTCCAGGGAGAGGAGGGAAAGATGCCTGCCGGGTACTAATTCAACCTTCGATCAAAGGTGTTAAAAAAATCCACTTATCCAAAATGTAGTCTATGTACTGTATATTTTTGTAAACTGTTTTCCAGCGAAGACCAGGAGACTTGGCTATCTTTCAGCAGTAGTCTTTATTGCAGACGAGCCTACACGTCAGAGCGTACTGCTTCGGAGCTGCGGTCATCAAGTCCAACTGTAGGAACTTAGCATTTTGGTTTTTAGTATAGTTCAGCATCTTTGTCAGCGTCACATTGGATCCGAAGCCAATCCTAGAAACACTGGGAACTGGAAGGTCAGTTGTTAAGACATTGGACTTTAGATCGGAAGATCATGAGTTTTAATCCCAGCACCACCCAGCAGTGACATCTTGGTGGTGCTGGGATTAGAACTCTTGAGTAAGGCCCTTAACCCTCAACTGCTCAGTTGTACTTACTCATGAGTTCTAATCCCAGCACCACCAAGCTGTCACTGCTGGGCCCTTGAGTAAGGCGCTTAACCCTCAACTGCTCAGTTGTACTTTAAGTGACTCTAAGGGCATAATGCCATAAATGTAAATGAGTGAGTGGGGTATACTACAGGGGTCCCCAAACTTGGTCCCTCAGGCTGAATACGAACATTTTAGAAAATCTAATTTTAAATATGTTTTACTTATATCAGGTGTGTATTGAATAATCAAGGTTTGCTTTCAAACTAAAAATCCCCCTAGTTATTAACGTAGCCTACTTTCTTGTTAGATTCACCCACCAACCAACAGAATGGTGCATTCAACATAACGTTCCATCATGATCAAGCAGGTGCTCCTGCATGCGAGCCAGAGGGAAAATGTAAAGAGACAACAAAATGCTTAGGAAAGAGCTTCAGAATGCAGGGTATTTAACCGAAAGTGATCGAATGATTGTATTTTTTTTTTTGTTCACGGCAAAGAAAACAATCTGCGCACACACTATAAAACCCGCAACAGAGACGAGTATGCCAGCTTGCAAGATCAATAATACTGGTTGTCACTCTGGCCCAGAGTTACAGATCCCAACCCACTCCTTATTAAAGAAAGAAAAAAATTACCTGGCCCTTACAAAAAAAAGTTTGGGGACCCCTGGTGTACTATAACTGTCACGGATAGATCAGGTGTCGTAGTCAGGAGCATGGAAGCACAGGAAACAAGAGCGGTAAGTAGTCTGGGTGATCTATGGTAGTAACCTGTAGATCGGACCGTGAGTAAAGGGGAATAGGGATCTTATAAACGAGACGGGAAAATGGAGGACAGGTGTAGGTGATTAGTAGGAGGCGGACAGCTGTAGGTGATTTGTAGGAGGGAGAGGCTGAGTGAGAGTGTGAACATTGGGAGGTGTGACTGGTGGCTCCCTGACAATAACTAAGCAAAAATAAGTATAAACCATACCAATAAAAAACAACCAGCTGAGATGGGTGGGCATCTGAACCTGGGTAATTTACTTTAAGACTGTCTTGAGACCCCCAAGGAGGCACTGGAAATTATATCTGCAATAACCTTCTCTGGTAGTTTGCCATCCCGTCCTCACCAGAAGAAGTGGATAAAAATAAATGACTAATAAACTAATGAAATTAATCCTTGGCACAGGGAGACTCGGGTGGTCCTTTACTGTGTCCACGGGCCGATAGACAGATGGTGGTGGTCGGAATCACGTCTTGGGGCAAAATTTGTGGATGCAGCTGCATAAACAACAAGATGAAACCTCAGATTCCAAAAATGTATTAAGTGGCTGCTCCAGAAAGGTTTGCTTAATCTCCGCATTAAAATAGACACAGTTTGGCAACAGGGTTCAATGTATGTATACTTTTCTAGGTAGTTTCCCCGTTTATAAGATGAGATGAGATAGAACTTTATTAATGCTGAAGGAAAGTCTTTTGACAGATTGTATGTAGGATATTGCACATGGCACTATATTAACGTATATTGTAATGATTGTAAAATTGTGATAATTCATATGGCGCACTGATGCTGTCAGTGTTTACTGTTACAGCTCTGTTCTCTACTGAAAGAGGAGAAGTTTTAGAGTTTGATGGCCACTGAAAGGAAAGACCTCCTGTGGAAAGAAAGCTAACATGTGGTTTTGCTTCACTCAGAGAAAGTCATCTCGACAATGAGTCCAGAACGTTCACTGTATAAGAAGGTGTAAAAAAAAACTGACAATAAATTATTTTTGTTTTGTGGGCAGGGCATGCTCCTGGTCTATCACTATACCAGAGGGCAAAAGAATTTTGATGGAATACCTGAGGTTTGACCTGGAGAACCACCCTCAATGCCAAAGTGACCATCTCACAGTGTTTGCTGGTGAAGGCCTACATATAGGTGAGGAAGATGTGGAAAGGAAAAGGGTTCCGTAAGGGTTTTTTGATTGGTTGACGGTGCCAGTGGAAACAAAAATCCAGGACCACTGTGAGTCGGAGTACAACCTGGATGAGATGGCAGGCCATCAAGCAGGTTTTTGGAAGGATTTAGGAAGCCAAAATAAACATGGGCAGAACAAAAGAAACTCCACGTTGACTGTAATGTGAGCAGTGTGGTCCAGCGTGCATTCCTATGTCATGCCAGTTAGTGCTTCACAAATAAGTAAAGTGTTAGTACAAATAAAACCTAACGATGAATCAACATCGTTTTGAAAGGTGGAGGAAACCGGAGCATGCAGAGAAAGTCATTTAGACTAAATATTTGTCTGACTCTCCACAGACAATTGGAGTATAGGATTAAACAAAGAACCCTGGACTTATCTTACCAACTGAAAATCAGGAGGATGGTTTTATTTGACATGGTTACGTATTATAATTTTAGCCGCATGCTCTGAATATACTGTAACCAAATGTATTTTTACTCTATTTGTAGTCAGGTCAGATTTGTGGCAGCAATCCATCTGCAAATTATTTATAATACTCTGTCTCGTTTGGTTCAATGTGTGCAGCTCACTACACGGGTGTGCGCTTGTCCCTAGAGACGGTTTTGTCCCTTGAGACCGCCATCGATGCACTTTTACTAAGGTGACACAGCACAGGTGGGTCCTGGGAGACCTTGTGCTGGTAGGGTCATGACCATAACGACAGCTGTGCTTGAGGACGCCACACAAACACAAACACAAACACACACACACACACACACATATATACTGTATCCCCATTGTCTCCTGGGAAAGGGGTGTGTGTGTGTGTGTGTGTGTGTGTGTGTGTGTTTTGTGCTTGTTCATGCTTGGATCCACCAATACCTCCTCTTTTGTGTTTGTTCAGGACCAGGCTGTCCCCGGCGGTCCTACAGAGCCCTGACTACCCACGATCCTATAGCGACGATACCCACTGCCGCTGGGTAATCTATGTCCCCGAGGGTTATGTTGTCAAGGTAACACGGCCTGAGGATTATGTTGAGGGCATTAGACTGGCACGGTCAACTCGTCTGTAGACATGAATGCATTCATTGGCTGTGTGAATATGCAGTGAGAGTGGAGACCTCGCGATCAGCTTTCCGGGCCAGAGAGAATGTGATACTTGTTTCCATTAGTGTAGGGCTGAGGGGTTTACCTTTTTAGGTAGATGCATACTGATTCACACTTGGGGGTGTACTATAATAGGGAAATTATTAGCAATATGTATGCTAGGTATGATACTAGTTGAATATTTTTCTATTATGGTTCATGCTGTATTGGTTTATTCCTCTTATACTACAGTAATCTGAAGGCATTTTTATAAATGAAAGTTTAGCTGTTGAATGTTTTGTGGTAGGTTATCATTCAAAAATGAACAACAGTACAGTCTAAGACCAAACCGGCCAACGGTAGACGCAGCACCAAAGGAAATTGGAAAGCCAAAAGCAAAACTCTGGTCAAAAAGTCAGAAATACAGAGGATTTAACTAAAAAAAATACACAAACATTTACAACCTTGAAAGTGCATGTCCATGCACTTTATGTCGTGATGAAACAGGAAATAGAAATCGCAAACAAAGATGTTTAAAATTCAACTGAGGGTGCCCCCTAGCAGTCTGGTGTATCATTATGCTAGTTCACAGAGAAACTACAAACTTTTTCGTGAAATAATACTTATTTATAGCTTTACCTCTGATTGTTATAAAGCAACAAACCCTGGAGACTCCTTAAATAAATACTTAATAAACAGCTATTTACATGAAACTTGACCATATCTGCAATTGCCAGCAACAGGAAGTGACAGCACCTTGATTGAGTCATTGGCCTTTCAATGGGTAGGGTTGCAAGTATAAATTCCAGTACCAATGTGCAGGGAAAGGGGAAATTTTGCAACCAGGCGTTGGCAACGAATTAATATTGAGGGGTTCTAAACGAGGTCCCAAAACAATTACTGACGCCCCAGATTCGCCAATTCCTAGTTCCTCAATTTCCTGTTTTCCTGCGCCATCCTGTACAATAAATTACACATTTACGGCACGGTCACCTTCTGACCAACCAGATTTGAGAACTGAACAGTGCTGTGTTACAAATGAGCCCATTCTTGTAAGAACACCATTACTGAATTAATAATTGTTTGTCATAGTTTTGTCATTGCAGACATTGGATCTGTATCCACTCCTGTTTTGTGGGTTTATTAATAATTCACGGCTCTATTCGCAGTGTAATTGGTGTATAATGTACAGTGTAATGTTGCATAACTTAGACACTGCTCTCTGTCCAATAGATACGCATTGTCACTATGGTGGACTCTTTTCTCTCAGCTCGACTTCATTGACTTTGTTTCAGAGGAGTCTGAAAGATGTCAGTATGACTCACTGTATGTATTCGGAGACGTTGAAGCCAGAGAACAAATCGGTAAGCTGACCAAAGCTGCTCTTCCTGAAATGTAAAGCTCCACAGCACACTTCAGAGATAGTGTACATATGCTAATTATCAACATGCTTGCTAGTGTTAGATAGACTTTCAAATTTAAAGCTTAGATTTTTTAATCAGATCAAGAAATGACCCGTAAACTCATTCTAGATTTAGTGATTAAATGACTTCCTTTGTTCAAATCCTCTAGAAATTTC
>JAAIIK010000128.1:181891-203030 GCA_014706435.1 Silurus glanis
GCATAATTAATTGGTTGTCTTCTGGGTTGTAGCGTATAATAGAATTGGCTGTGGCTGTGGATGAGGCTGGTTTCAGTCTGAACAAAAGCAGAAGCCGTGGTCGAAATGTCATCGGCCACAGAGCTACTGTTGATTTGCCAGGCCAGCGGGGAGGAAATATCACTGTGTGCTGCTATGTCAGAGCAGGATGTGCTATCTCATATTCCCCTTTTAGGCCCATACAACACACAGCATCTCCCTACCTTCTTAGAGACCCTCTATAGGGCTTTCATCCCTGATGATGAGAGGGGTCCATTTCGAGATGATTTACCAAGAATGTGATACTTTGGGATAATGTGAGTTCCCAGAATGCTGATGCAATTTCTCCCACCCTCTTCCCCATTCCTCAACCCAACTGAGGAGTTCTATTCAGCATGGAGGTGGAAGGTCTGTAATTGCCAGCCACATACTCAGATGACTCTGCTGGCTGCCATGAATGCAGCACGTGAGGACATCACAGAGGAAGCCTACAGAGGCTGGATAAGACATTCCAGAAGATTTTTTTCACGCTGTATTGCAAGGGATGATATCTGTTGTGTTGTGGATGAGAATCTGTGGCCCGACAGACTGGGACGTCAGGGGGTTTCCGGATCATCCGGCTCCATACCCCCCTGTCCTCTACATCTGCCTCTTTCAAACCAACTACCTGCATGTCTTCCCTCACCAAATCCATAAACCTCCTCCTTGGTCTTCCTCTTTTCCTCCATCCTCAGCATCCTCCTTCCGATATACCCCATGTCCCTCCTCTGCACATGTCCAAACCATCTCAATCACACCACCCTCACCTTGTCTCCAAAACGTCCTACATGCGCTGTCCCTCTAATAAACTCATTTCTAATCCTGTCCATCGTCGTCACTCCCAACGAAAACCTCAACATCTTCAGCTCTGCTACCTCCAGCTCCACCTCCTGTCTTTTACTCAATGCCACTGTCTCTAAACCAGACAACATCGCAGGTCTCACCACAGTCCTATAAACTTTCCCTTTCACTCTCACAGATACTCTTCTATCACAATATTCCACATACCGTAATGTGTAAATTTGTGCTGTTGAAATAGAAATTTTCTTAGAAGAAATTCAGCCTTGTGCATTTTCAGTCATTGTAAACCAAAACAGAGTTTACATCAGAAATACTAAAATAAATATAAAAAAATGACATTTTAACGATCTTGTTTGTAAACAATGACAAAATGACTTCCTGCTATTCTGATAGCAATCACATGCTCATTGACACAAATACTTACTTTTGAGAGAAGAACTAAGGATGTTGAGCAAAATACAGGCTTTTGCAAAAAACCCAATGTATTGTGCTGCTTGTACAAATAGTTTTGAGAAAATTGAGTTACTGTACTTAAGAAATTCTTTTGCCTACTTTCTAGTCAATGATATCAAAGATAATAGCAACTTTCTCTCTCCACTCAACTACATTTATGAGTCAATATATGCAGTATTAATCTATTTTACAGTTTTTCTCAGTTGCTTTGGAGAATTTCTTGAATTATTGGATCATTGTAATGGATGTTCATATTCTTAGATATTCACAATACCTCAGGTCTTGACTAGAAAGAGACTACATGTGTGTTGTAGCGCCACTATGTGGTGAGGATGGTGTTATTTGGGATGCATCACGTGATCTGTAAATTCGGATTTTTTTTTTTTTTTTTTTTTTTTTATGCTTCACAGGATCTTCTAGTGAACACGACTGATTCGGGAGGACAAATGCAGCCCCATTGCCTTCTAGTGTCCACATCTGTTTATGGTTTATGTTTATAGTGTTCACATCTGTTTATTTTGACGTACTGTAGTTTTTCATCAAGGTCAAAGTTTCTGTGCAGAACCTTTAACATACATGAAATCTTTCCATCTTTCCATTGCACAGATTAGATCTTTTTTTTTTTTTTTATATTTACACACCTTCATTCCACCCCCCCCTTTTTTACTCTATTTTATTTATAGTCTTCTCTCTCTCTTTTTTTACTCATCATTGCTCTCTCTCTCTCTCTCTCTCTCTCTCTCTCTCTCTCTCTCTCTCTCTTTTTTTTTTTTTTCTCTGTTATTTTCTCCATTTTCTTTGTTTTATTTCTCCTCTTATTCCTTACACAGTTATATACAAAGAAAGCAAAACAGTAAAATAGGGTTTAAACTGTAAATTGGGCTTCTCCCCTGTTCTTGCAATGGTTTTTCATTTTTCTTTTTTGTTCTTTAAAGTTAAATCAGATAAAGTCTTTCTTATATGTACAGAAACCTCAAATAATATGTTTCTACCTATAATTTGTTTTGTCAATTTAGAATTTTTACCCAAATTGTATGCGTTTTTTTTTTCTTGTGGCTTCTCTTGTCCACATTGGTCATGTGACTAGCCAATGCATTAACTGATAAAGCCAACCTACATCTATGTCATGATCAGACTGGTAAGTAGTCACATGACCAATGTGAACCAATGAACCCACATTAGGTGAATCAGACCTACAGTATATACGAGGTGGCATCAAAAAGTTTCGAAGCTAATGTATCTAACTGGTGCCATTCTGACCACGTGTTACCACGTCTGCGATTTCATCATGGACAGCAAGATTGAACAAAGAGCAAACGTGAAATTCTCTTTGAAAAAGGGCAAAATGCCATAGAGATGTTTGACATGACATACGTACTATAACCCTGCTTAGTGTCTCACATGCTTTCAACAATACTGTACAAGTAGGAGACCTGAATTAAAGAGCACCAGAGGGACATCTTTAACAAGTCTGGTTGCTGTTAAGTACAAATTTTTGTCAAATAATGACATGAAAATTTAGGGGAAAAAAATCATAGAGACTAAAAATAATACAAATTGACTGGGTATTAAATCTTTGATTTTTATTTATTTATTTATTTTGTTTTTTTTATTTTGTTATTTATTTACAATTATCCCTAAAAAAACACATAACCAATATTTCACCATAGGTTAGTTTTAATTTACCCCTGCTTCACTGATGCATAGTCTATTGTATTGAACTGTAATGCATATGGTATACTGTATATGATTCACCTGTTTTGTAGAGATTGATACAGTATTAAGCCACATCTGGTACAGCCACACACCTGCTTCATAGCTCAGAGAAACTGCTGCCAGGGTTTCATGCTTAATTTAGTTTTTTTCACCATTCCAGACTTGCGTGTCATGATAAATTACACACAATGCAACAAAGCTGTCTTGCAGATGGCACCGGGACACAGCAGGCACATCAGATACAGCCCCTGGAAAGCGTTCATTTCCGTTCTGAACTGCCAGATGCACAATGGGAAGAATCTGATAGCGAGAAAGAATTGTTTTAATGGTTTTAAAAAGGAAAGATTTAGAGCAATAGAGAAACGTAAATTTATGTAAATATTTGATATTTTTGTATACTTTTATATATTATGCTTGATTAATATATAATATTTATATATTATATTTTTAAATAAAAAAAAGATGTAAAAAAAAAGATGTATGTGTATATATATATATATACAGGGCTGTCAAAACGAACAGGTTTTAAATGAATGCAAATTAAATTTAATGGCACTAATTTGTTACTAATTAATCACTAATTTGCGCCAAGTCTCAAATCAGCACCAAAATCCGCCATGACGCAAACATCCGGCAATTAAAACCGTCCGTGTGGAAACACAGCAAAAGTTCTGTTTGGTGTCCTGTTGATTTACGCAATTTAAAACACCATAATTACTTTAAAACGTTTAGAAGAATATTTTGTCTTCATGCTCTATATTGAGTTTGGTTTCACTAATAATAAACATACATTTAATTAAAGCATTAATATTTGTCCATGCGCATGTTGAATAGAGTATTAAAAACGGAAAAGTATTGTTGGAGCAGGGATTGTTGGAGACTTATTTTAGGTGAATGGAAAAACTAAACCAACATGGCTACCATTCCATATTTCCAAACAGATGACTGGAGTGTTTCGCATCATGGAACGGCCTGCCTAGTCACCGCACCTAAATCCTATCGAACTGTTCTGGGATGAACTGAATCACAAGGTCAGAAAGAAATCTCTAGTGAACTAGTGAAGAACATCTTTGGCGAAGTTTCATGGCAAAATATTTCAGCTGAATGTTTGGAGAAATGAACTGTCCAGAGAGTGTGCAAAGCTGGTATTCATACTAAGGGATGATTTTTCATTTTAAATAAATTGAAACATCTGTACATTTATATATTTATTTTGGTCAAAGTCCTTCATATCTTCATATGCTACAAGACTGCTGCATCGAAACAAAAGGAACATCTCCAAAACTATAAAAGACAAGGGGTTTACAACCTTTTAACAGACCCTGCATTAAGATTGATTTCTCAGTACACTGTATTTTAGAATTATTGGATGTTTTACTTTAAATAAGGTGAGGATTAGATTCACCGTTGACGCATGTCATTTGCATCCTAATTGTAATCTCTCAGTGTATTAGGAAGACATAGTTCAAGACTCTTCTCCATTTTAGCACTGAGGTGGTGGAATGAACTTCCACTTGAACAGAGTCTCTAGCAGCCTTGAAACAAAGTCTAAAGACCTACTTCTTCTAGCAGTACTTTTCCTATAGAAAACACTACATAATATAACTATTTTTCTCCCAACAGACTTTTAGACTGATACCATTATTAGTCTTTATCTTAATATGATTATTATTAGCTCTGGATAAGCCATTAAAGCAATATGATGTAGTAGATACATACAGTAGATGCAGATGTGTAAATAGCAATCAAATTTAAATGGCTGTTGTGGGGGAAAAAAAAGGTAATTAAAATATTGAGAGAAGTTCGCACTTAGAGTTCAGCATTAGTATGGCAAAGTGGATAAATTGTATAAATAACCCTGAAGTGTAAATATATAAACCTGACATGGTGGTGTAGAAGCTAATGCTCCTCACAGCTCCAGGGCAATCCTGAGCTCAGGTTGCTCTCTGTGCAGTGTCTCCCAGAATCATTGTGGGCTTCATACCGGTTTTCTGGCTTCCTTCAATCTCCTAAAAAAACTTGTCTGGATTTGAAGACTGAACATGTATGTATGCGAATGTCTGCAATGAAGCACTTGGCGAAAAAGAATGATGTATAAACGAATATTACATTTTTTTTTAACTCTTTTACAGATCCAAACATGAACAATTATCTGCTTTCCCATTGCTTTGACTCTAGAGAATAAGGCCGTGGGGTGATCCCACACCATTCCCGTTTACACACTCAGACAATCAGCTGTCTGATTTTCTGTGTTGTGATTGGATAGAACTTGTTAGCCCCATCCATCTTACCTTTATTCCCCTTTTCAACAGGGCTTCAGTGCAAAGGTCAGAGTGTTGGCGAGAGATAGAGCTGAAGTAAAGCTTTACTCACACAGTGTACAGGACAGGACAACATGGAGCAAACGCTGGTAAGGCTACACTTTCATTACAACGGTTTCTCACATTCCTTTTCGATATTCACCGATGTTCTCGGCTTCACTCGAAAGTTATCACCCCTCTATTAGTCACTAACAGACTGCTGCAGATAAACAGTGTGATTCAGAAATAAGTGCCCTAGGATTTGTATGTATCTCTGATTGCAAAGAAGTCATAATTTCCTACGGTATAGCTGCTGTATTATATTTATATTTCTGTTACTCCATTAATAGTTAATTAAGTAATAAATCAATTTATTTAATTAAATAATCAATTGAGTAATTGCATATGCACTTAGTTACACTTGGGTGCTGGTCTTAAATGTGTGATTTCTTTCATCATTAATATAAAGATGATTTGAATTATAAGGGAATACAGCTAACATCAGAATTATGAGAAAAATGTCAGAAAATAAGCCAAAAAAATTATTTAAATTTAATAACAAACATTGAATCTGGAGTTTTTTTTTTCCTCGTTTTTTTTATATTATAAAAATTCATTTTATATACATATAATTTACATATATTTATTTATTTCAAATGTTTACATTTTTCAAATTGTGCAAAAGGTTCATTTGTTCTGAAATTGTAACCCATTTTTTTTTACATTTAGAATTGATTAAAAAAAAAAAACAGTGTAAGATTTATTCATATTTAATTATAAAATTTTCACACCGCTTGATTAATTCATTATTTGTTTGATTGCTTATTATTATGTGTATTTTTTTCTTTTACATTTTTTTTTTTTTATATTCAATTAAATTTTAACACTTCCATTGTACAATGTTAATTGACGACCACCTAAAATCAATATCATCCTGTTTACGTTATAATTCACGGTCCTTTTTATAAAAGAATGATGTAATCTTGCTTCAAAAAATATTCAGCATAATATAAAAAAAAACAGACAAACAATGAAAATGTTTTCAGGCCTGGCCAACATGCTTCAAATAAATAAATCCTACAAATTGTATTGATTTTAGATCCTAAACAAAAATAAAAAAAAAAAAAAAAAAAATTTTCTTTTTTTTTTTTACCAATAAAGAGTGCATTATAATGTGTATTATATAATGATATAACTGAGTGTGTACTTGCACCTGTGCATTACAGATGTTTCCCGTGTTGATTGGACTCGTAGCCGTGTTAGTCACCATCTTCTTCATGTTCCTAAAACCAAGGAACTCTGAAAGTAGAAAAAAACTAAGCAAGCACCCAAAAACTCTGCAGGACCCCAGCATTAAATATCCGCTGCCCCTCGTAGAGAAGGAGGTGAGTCAGGAATCCAAGAAAACACGGACTCAAATGACCTAAAATGATCTCACTGCTCTGATTTGACAAAAGTTTGTTATAAATATCTACGGGAAATGACTCTACTATATACAGTATCTACTAGATACTAGAAACTAGATGCTAGATAAAGTTGAGGTGATTAGAACTGTAGCATTCAGTAAGCAGGATGAATAAAAAAAACAGGAAGAAAAGATGCAAAATGTTCAAAGTAGAGACATATTATGATGCAAAGGCATGAAAAAGAATACAAAAAATAAAAAGACACACACTGATGGTAAAGTAGTGCCTCGATATCCAAGCAACATACAATAGTAAAACATTAGCTAAAGCTAACAACTAATTAGCAACAGCGTTATTCCTGATCTCTCATGGAAGCTAGCATGTTAAATGCTAAATATAATTAGAATGGTTTCCGTTGCCTCTAATGCCTCATTCTCACTCTCATAATTGATCAACTAAGCTTTGAGATGCTTACAGTAGTACGCTTTCCAGATGGAATTGCATGGTGTTGATGTATGGAATGGTAGCAATGTTGGTTTAGTTTTCCCTTCACCTGGAATAAGTCTCTAACATTTCCTTCCCCTAAAATAACCCCAAACCATTAAGCTTTCACCCCCATGTTTCACTGTGGGGGGTGAGGCCTGCTAACATCTTCTCTCCTGTTCTCTGTCTTACATAAGTTGAACAGGAGAAAAACATTTTGACAGGCACTCTATACTGTGTGTGTGTGTGTGTGTGTACATATACTGTATGTATATATATATATATATATGCACTAATTTCTTCACCAATTAAGTGAAACAATTGAACAATTACTGTACCAATTCAATATTTGTCACATGAAACATTCAGTTTTAACCAAAGTGCCCTTAATGGTGACAGGACATTACGCATGACACGAAAAGATTCCGCTTCGGGCTTCCCTCATCTCTTCATGTGCTCGGGCTTCCAGTCGGTATGAACCTTCACCTTGATCTCATGCTTATCTCGCACACATATCTCACACACCGTATCTCACCTGTCGTCTACATTGATATCAATGCTTCTGTTTTTTCCTGCACTCTGAAAAAGGTCAGCACGTGTACCTGTCTGCTAAAGTCAATAGAAATCTGGTTATCCGAGCTTACACTCCCATCTCCAGTGATGACGACCAAGGACACGTTGATCTCATCATAAAGGTGGGAAATAAACCACAAGCCGCCTCGGATGTTAATAATATACTGTATATTGTTGAAGTAAAAAGATGGGGTTATCCGTAGGGTTAGCATTTAATTTTAAGAAATTCCATTAAGGGATTAAATATGAAAGAAATATAAATATAAAAACGTTTAGAACCTTGTCGACGTGTCTCCTTAATGATGTCTTTCATTACATTACAGTGAGCAGTGAAATAAATAAATAAAACATATATATTTTCCATTTCTCTGAGGTTGCATTTTGCTTCAGAAGAGAAACCTTTCAGATTTATTTTGCTTAAAAGGAACTATATCAGTATCAAAAGAAGGAAATCAGGAAGTCAATGTGAATATGCTTTAGGAATTGTATTGCTATGAGTTATACTAACATATCAAAAGTCCAGAAAAATTCAAAGGATATTTATTCTAAAAATAATTCACTTTTTTTTTTATTTCTTTCGATTAATAATTTACATTTTTTTATTTTAAAAAATGGACTTTATTTTATAATTTATTTATCTTTATAAATAATTTCAATTGGAATCTGAATGTCTTTGATATTACTGTTTATTTACGGTTTCTTATCTACGCTCTTTAACCTAGGTATATTACAAAAACACACACCCAAACTACCCTGATGGAGGCAAAATGTCTCAGTACCTAAACGACATGAAGATCGGAGACACCATCGACTTCCGAGGGCCAAACGGCCTTCTGGTGTACAACGGCAACGGTACGAAAGCTCAGAATCTAGATCTAGATCGATGTTAAGAAAGAGTCAATGGATTAGAAGATACCAAATACATAAGTGCTAACCAACAGAGGGCAGCATCAGGCAATGTGTCTGAAATAACTTGCATTGAGAACATATATATATATATATATATAATTTTTTTTTTTTCTGTTTAAGGTTTTTTTGCTATAAGACCTGATAAAAAGTCTGATGCCAAACTGCGGAAGTTTAAACACGTGGGAATGATCGCTGGTGGCACAGGTCAATATACGTACATCTCACGAAGCATAAAGGTTATTTTTGATTGTTAATCATGCTGCTGGTCATCACTCCAGGCATCACTCCAATGCTGCAGCTTATTCGCAGTATCACAGCAGATCCCACAGACAATACCAGGTGCTCCCTTATTTTTGCCAACCAGGTCAGTCATACTTATGACATCACTCATATCCACATACATTCATACATACTATATGACCAAGCTGTAAGGCTGTAGATTTATATTATATTAATGCACACATTGTACTATACACTATTGGGACAAAAGTTTGTGGACACCTGGTTGTAAGTATGGTATTTGCTTTTAGTCCCCATTCCCTCTTACATTATCCCCCACTCTTCTGGGAAGATGTTCCACTAGATTTTGTGGAGATTTATGCTCACTCAGCCTCAAGGGTTTTAGTAAAGTCAGGTACTGATGGATGGGAGTTGAGGAGGTCCAGGGTGCAGTCAGCGTTTACATTCATCCCAAAGATCTATAGCAGGAGATCTTTCACTCCAACCCATGTAAACTATATATTTATGGTGCTGGCTTTGTGCACAGGGGCAATATTGCGCTGGAACAGGTTTGGGTCTATTAGGCATGGAAAAGGAAAAATTTAATGCTGCTGCATCCAAAAAAACGTCCTATACAATCGTCTCCAATATTTTTTAGCCAAGGATAGAAAAGTCAGGTGTCCAAAACTTTTGTCTATTTAGTGTGTGTATATATTTTATATGCAATGCTTATATATGTATCTTCACTAAATCTGTGCACAGACTGAGGATGACATTTTGTTAAGAAGGGAACTGGAAGAAGTGGTGAAGAAGCACCCTGAGAAAGTGCACGTATGGTACACACTAGACCGACCTCAGCAAGGTAAAAAAAAAAAAAGCACAAACAACACAAGCAGATGCTGCAGCTGGCTATGGTTTATCAGGTCCATCTATGCTGTAGGTGACCGATTACAAATAGTATCCCATCTGCTCACGTGGATAATGTATCCGTTTACCGTGTCCATTAGAGGAACACCACAGGATCACTATTAACCAGATATACACCGTATGGACGGATGTTGTGGATGCCTCACCTTAATATCCATATCTAGGACGTCCTTAGAATGGGAAAAAAATCTGGAGGTTCTGAAAGCATAGCTGGGTGTATAGTCAGGAATAAAAACATGAATGGCATGTTTTTTATTTGTTTCTGTTGAGGTAAGAAATGCATGACGCAATGACATGTTGGTGTTGATGTATGTCTGTTGATGCCTCAGGTTGGAAGTACAGCACAGGATTTGTAGATACGTCAATGATCAAAGCGCATCTTCCTCCCCCAGCCAGCGACGTGCTCATCGTGATGTGCGGACCGCCCCCGATGATCCAAAACGCATGCCTGCCGAACCTCACCAAGCTCGGCTTCAATTCGCAAATCACCTTCACATACTGACACTGATTATAAAATAAACCTTCAACACGTCGTCATTGTTTTGGACGTATTCATGAGCGTCTTATACTGTACATATTGAAATGAATAATACATGAATAAATTGTATTTTGTGCCTGGATTTGAAGGATTCTTTGTAATTAATTGTCATGAATTTTATTAGAACATCAACAACTCTTTCATTAGTATAACTAAATGGAATTATTCATGAATTCATTCTAATTTCTAGAGTAACAATTGGTACCATGCGTAACGGACGCGCCACATCGAAGTTTTTCTGGAATGTTTTTATTTTTTACTACCATTATTTATTTTTTTCTAAACTGCAGCAGCTGAGGAAATTACTTTATATATTATAACTGCTATAACACAAGTATTAACGTAAAAAAAAAGGCAAGTTGTTGTGGTAAAAGTTTGTGGTCATCTGACTATAAAGTCTGTGTTCCCCATAATCCTCAATCTGTTCCACTCGAAATCTTCCACTCTACGCCACTCAAAGCGTATCTTCACAGAGCTGGCTTTGTGCTCAGAGGCGTTGTCATGCTGGAACGGGTTTGGGTCTCCGAGTTCAAGTGAAGGGGAAAATCTACATCCTATACAATGGAACAACTATGTGGTAACACTTTGGGGAAGAACGACATATGGCTGGAAAAGTCGATTGCACATCGTGTATTATGTCATGGTGGAATAATTCTGCTCTGGAATGTATTTATTCCATAAACACCACTCTCAAGTATTTAGACTGAGACACAAAGTGTTTTATTAGGTTACTGCATTTCACACAGAAAAAGAAATACACACCAATTGTATCCCATCTTTTCTATACTTCCTAAAAAACATTTGCTTCTTCAGCCTCAAATCAGTCTCAAATCTGTCTACTGAACAAAGTCTGATGAAGAACTGGTGCTGGTGTGGGTTTGCTACAATTATACATACTGTAACGCATCATCAGATACAGAACTTTCATGGAAATATCTCAAGAGACGTTAAAATACGGACTGTGGATATTTCAGGAATAGTTCATTACCTCAACCAATGTCCCTTAGTTTAGCCAGGTGTAATCAACGAAAGCAGCTGATGTGATAAATGTGATAAATGTAATACATTAAGGTGAACTTCACAAGCATGGCGAGAGGATCGTAATCCAACAAAACCCCGTGATAAACTCCTCATCAATTCTGCACTTCCCAAGAACCTGACGCAGGTTGTTACTTAGCAGGCCTCGAATATCCCGAGGATCATTTCTATGTCCAAAGAAACGACAAAAAAGTGAAGCAAATTCCAATTTCAGCGCAGATCTCCACCAGCCTTTCAGCTCTGGTCCCTTCTAATGACGCCACACCCATGTTATAATGTTCTTCTAAATGTTCTCTGCAAGATCTAGCACCTGCACAGCAATCTGAATTCTGGGGATATTACTTAGTAAATCCAGCACAGCGCAGACCAAGTGGGTCCCCAGGAGGGAGATCACAGTGGAGCTGAAGGTATCGGTGAGGTTCAGCTGAAAACTGCGCTGGATGTAAGTCATTAGGAAGATCTCACACAGGGCTGTGCCGCTCCTCCGGAAAGTGTTATTTGGGTCCGTGAAGTGAAGATACTCGCAAGTCCTGGATGAACCACATGAACACAATCACTAAAGAGGGAACAGCATGATGCAGCTGAGGGTTTCTTGGGACTGGACCACATGGAATTGAATATCCAGGGTATGGTCTTGGTTTAGCTCCTAAACTTTGGAAAAGGCTTCCTGACAGTGTTCGGGGTTTAGACACACTCTCCCAGTTTAAGCACAGATTAAAGAGATATCTTTTTAGCGTGGCCTACACATCACATATCATAACTTTGTGCTCCAGTACATCTCATCGAACGCATTATCAACTTGTGCTTGTTAATATTTGAACAGCAGCTACGCTAATTCCTCTCCTCTGCTTCTCTTTCTCTACCCATTCTCCCTTTCTCTAACCCAGCTCCAGTCGCGCCCCTCATGAAGGCTATTGACCTTCAAAGAAGTAGATGCCGACCCCGCAAACATCCCGAACCATCTAGAGACGTACCAGCGCCCTTTAGATTCCACTTCATATGGAGTTTTGACATTGGACTTCTTTGACTTTTTAAAGGCTCTGGCATGGAGAAGCTGGTGTTGGATCTACGAGCTATTTTATGAGTTGCTCAGTAGCTCCTGGTTCCACAATGTCAACTGAGACTGTAGAAAAGGACATTACTTATAATCACACACTCCGGTGCTCATGTTCATTCTCGCTACCTGGTGTTTTGTATTGTTTTTAATATTTATAATCACACTCTTGATATCACCCAAATGAGGATGGGTTCTCCTTTTGAGTCCGGGTTCCTCTCCAGGTTTCTTCCTCATATCATCTTTAAGAAGTTTTTCCTTGCCACAGTCACCCCAGGCTGCTCATCAAGGATAAACACACAATCACTTCAATGTTTTCTTCTATAATTCTTACATTCTGTAAAGCAGCTTTGAGACAATGTCCATTGTGAAAAGCTCTATAGAAATAAACTTGAACTTGAGCTTGGTTTGGTTTGGTCCTTTGTTTGGGTCGTCTCGGTCGATCCTGTGTCAGAGCGTTGTTTCTCTAATGCACTATGAAATTTGATGTAATTGTGTGTCAGGACCTTTTCAAATACGCTTTAAAAAAATTAGTTTTAAATGCTGTCAATAAGCCAAGTTATGCTTGTTTGGTGTTTGCTGTCAGTGGTGTAAAGTATTTGAGTGAATGTACTTCGTTACTGTACTGAAGAATTTTTTTGGCTACTTTCTCGTTTTACTGAGTATCAAAGACAAGCAATGTTTACTCTCAGTATAAGTAGTTTTTAATCCGCTATATTTTAATTGACCAATTACATTTGATCTATTGTGCCTAATTCCAGCAGAAGGGGCGATATCGTTTTCGCCGCTTGATTTTTTTTTCTATTGAATATCAATGGTTCTTCTACTTTGTGACACAATCCTGTAATTTCATTGGTTAATTAAAGATCCCTTTATAGAAAAATTCAAATTGTTTGATCTTTGTTTTATTCTGCCATGTTGAACATGTGTTAACATTCGGTTTGTATTTATGAAACAAAACCTCACAAACCAACTGTATTCAGCTTTTTATGTGTTAAGGTGTCTCAGTGTTGAGGACTGGTGCATCTTTGAGTCTACGTTCGATATGAGTCAAATACTCAAGTACTGCTCAAATCAGATACTCGAAGACTTTTACTCAAATCATAATGGAAGTGGTGACTTTTATATAGTAATGGAGTAAGTATAGCAGTATGTTATCTATACTTTTAGGTACTTTTTAAACTTGCTATTGCTATTCATTTTGGTGGCAACATCCAATCAGGTTAGTGCTTCAAATATCTGAATCTGCATCACGATTCAGATTCAAACTAAAGACTTAAAAGTTTGACATTTTTTTTCCAACTCCAGCTACATCCATTGAAAGAAAAATCAAAAATCTTGGCTAATTGACAGCATGTTAACTCATAGTCCCAGTCACTTTGGCTAGAACACACACCACACACACCACACACACACACACACACACACACACACACACACACTGCAAGTTGTTTTGCATGTGTACTGGATAACGAGAAACAATGCAGTACTCACCAGTATTAGTCTTTCTTTAGTGTTTGAGGAAAAAGCAACTCTGTCCAATTCTGACTTCTTTTCTCTGGAGTCCTAAATATTAAAAAGAAAACCTCAAAGAAGCAAAGTTGTCCAATGAGTTTAATTTTGGGCTTATCATTTTGCCATCCAAATTAGGATTAATTCTAAAAAACAAAGGATAAAAATAAAGGATTTTGTAACAAACAGGACAAACAACGGACTTTGCCCAACTTTACAAACCACTGTAAATTTAGGGGGTGCTTTTCAACATAAAAAAAAAATAAATAGCGGATAGTTTGGGCAGAAGTAATAGATTTTTTTTTGCACTTTCATCAGTTTGTAGAACACAAAGTCCAAATTTTCAACAAGAGCTGTTGGAGATTCAGCCAATACTATATACAGAAATGATTTCATAATTCTGTCAAAGCCAAAAACAGTATCAGAGCGGCTACTGGGAAATTAGTCAACATCTTCTAAACAATCAGACCGATGAATTCAACAGTTACACAAAGCCAAACAATAAGCCAAACATGTCAGGATTTCAAGGGTTCCTCTGAAGCTTCTACCTTTTTTGTTCTCTTACCTGCTGTTCCCCCTTTTACCCAGTAGATGTCGCCACTAGACGATATTAAGCTGCGTATTTAAATAGAGTCTAATCACTAGTATGTGTATTGAAGTCCCCCCATGTTCAGTTTCTTTGCTTTATTGTTGAAGTTACGTTTACATTTATGGTATTTTGGCACTTGAGATGCCCTTATAAAGAGAGACTTACAACAGTTAAGCAGTTAAAGGGTTAAGGGCCTTGCTCAAGGGCCCAGCAGTGGCAGCTGGATGGTGCTAAGATTTGAACTTGTGATCAACCAGTGCTGAGTCCAATGCCTTAACCATTGATGTACAAACAACACAACAAGTGCTAATTTACTGTGAGGATTCCAGGGTTACAGTAGCTGTATAATTTCCATACAAATCTAAAGAAAGGTTTTGTATAATGGTAAAATTTGTTTAATGGAACAGTTTCTTTTAGTAAAGATTACTTTCAGCTACACGTATGTGCCAAAAGTGCAGTCCATAAAATGTTACAGAAAAGTATTGGATGTATTTTCGGAGTGTACTGAAGCATAGAAAACTAAATGAGGGATTTATCAAGAGATTTCTTTATCACACGGGATGCATCTAATCCAAAAATACATCACGGTTATGAAAATATACATATAAATATGCCTCAAACCTGTAGAACTTTGTGCTTAGTGTTGATTCCAAGGTGTACATTGTGTTATATATTATTATCGATTGTACAATTGATTACAAACGATTGTACGGATGGCAATGTGACTGAAGCTCAGCACAGTGAGTGTGTGTTGAGTGTTAAGAAAGCTGCAATTAGCATACAGAGTGTTCAAGTGATACCGGATACAAAGTCTGTTCTCATAAGTGCTGTTTCTGGAAGTTTCCGCCCAGAGCGTGGATATGTTAGGCTGAGAAACGCGGTGAAGGCCGGGTCAGGGATCAGGGAGGTTGTGGGTTATCAGTGCCGAGGCTGGGGATCTGATGCGGGTCGGGGAGGTAGCGGTGTTAGCCGAGCAGCGAGCGGTCACACCATGGCCGTGTGGCTGCGTCTCATTCCTCTCAGAAGGACGTCCCGGCTGAGTAAGTGCTGGAAGCAAGAGGTAAAGTAACGGCTGGGGTTAGAGCACAAATACCTGTCCTTAAACAAGCCACACTTAGATCTTTAGTGTCTGTAATTCCTATTACTATATTATAGCTACACAACACTGAAGATGTTTAGGCTAATGCTTGGTAGACATTCAAATTCTGACGCTCTTTCTCTCAGCACCGCCGCTGCTACGTGAATACGACGTATCGCGACACTACGGAGAGCGAGTCGTGTCCTGAGAGTCACATAGAATACAGATTAACATGGCAGAGGTAGAGCTGTAACCTTCTGCAGACACAACAGGGAAAGAACGTCTGTTTTTATTTCATCTTTTTTCTTTTCGCACTACAAAGGCTTGTTTGTGAAAGGGCCAATCGTTAGAAGTCAGAGGGCGCTGTACCATATTGAAGTGCAGAGCATCATGTTTTTGAAATTGCGTAATAGGGGGTGAATCGTTTCACAACGCATCGGTAGCTGCTTCATACGTGTCTTTGATGTATCGTGTTTTCGACTATCATCGAGATGTGAATTGGATCAGTTATGGAGGTGCATATCAATAAAGCACTTCCTATTTACTGTAATGTCATGAAGTGTTTACTTACTTTTCTTACTGTAATTAAATATTCAAGTGTTTGCTCTTTCAGGAAAGGTTTACTTCACTACATTTTCCTTTCAAATTTCGACTCCACTACGTCTCAGAAAAACTTGGCGACAAGGTTCTGATGAGTGTGTGTATGAAGCGAAGGTTCTCTCACTGTGGGTGTAGAAAAAAACCTCCTCCTTATAAAGGTGTGATGTGCAGGTGAATGGAGCACTGAACTGCATCCATTATTCACTCAGTTCTCATTAATCATCCTCTTCATAGTAAAGTGTGTTTAAAACCTGGAACCTTTCTATGTTTACTGAAATAAAAATGTAAAAGGAGTCATTTTTAACAAGGAAGTTAGCACTTCTACTCAAGTACAAGAATGGTGTACTTCATACTCCATTGGTGGAGAACTGGGAAATCATTAACAGCGCTAAATTTGGCCATTTTCTACTTCATATTGTTCTTTAAACTTCAGATATTCCTGAAGTTTTAGGTGTCTGTGAGCTCATGTATGTGGAAAATTGTGGAATTATGAAACTCTTTTTCATTTACCTTTAACTTTTTTCTTAAAAAAAACATAACCTGAGGTAAAAGACAACGACGGAGTTTAAACACGAGTCTCGTCGCCTTCTATTCACTCGACCGATTGATATTTGGTCCTAATTTCTCATTACGTCTTTCCACCATGTACGTGTTCTCCTCTGTATTGATGAAGATGATGTGATCTGCAGTGACTCTTCCAGTTACTGATTACACAGTGAATTGATCACTTTTACGTCCATTCATTATGTTCATTTACAGTGTAGAGATGGTTTCTTTTAAACCTTATGCGACATGAAGCTTCTTCTGAATCCTTATTTGTCACATACACTGATCAGGCATAACTTCATGACCACCTGCCTAATATTGGATTGGTCCCCCTTTTGCTGACTAAACAGTCAATCAATCAATCAATCAATCAATCAATCAAACTTCTTCAGCAGTTTGAGCTACAGGAGCTCGTCTGTTGGTTCGGACCACACAGACCAGCCTTCGGCTCCCCACGTGCATCAATGAGCCTGAGCCGCCCACGACCTTGTCGCCGGTTCACCACCGTTCCTTCCTTGAAACATCTTTTGATAGATACTGACCACTGCAGACCAGGAACATCCCACAAGAGCTTCAGTTTGCCATTTTTCCAGCTTCGAACACAACTTTGAGGACAAAATGTTTACTTGCTGCCTTATAAATATATCCACCCACTAACAGGATTATCAGTGTTATTCACTTCACCGCTCATAATGTTATTAATATACAATATTTATATAAATTATAGTAAATATACAATAAACGTAAATGAGTGTTAAGATGAAATATATTATGAATAAAACCGGTGTAAATGTAAAGATGTAGAAGGTGTATTATTTAAAAAGTGACCATAACAAGTGCAACAAGGCAACATGAGGTAGAATGTTGGAATGCTATAATATCATATTGTTATGCCTGATAGGTGTTGAAATCCAAGGTTGTTATTAAGCTGGGGTACGAGCGCAGGTTCAGCTATTGATCTGTACCCCTGCAAGAGGAGCGTTAAGGGTCTAGCTTGGTGTTGCTTGGGCTTAAACCCCTCACCTTCTGATCACTAACCCAGAGACTTTACTATTGAGCAACCACTGCATGCGAGTTGACCTAAACACTTCCAGACTGTTTTGGTGAAATCTATTTGGCTTTTTTTTTCCCCCAAAGTGTTTTGCTGGAAGAAATGCATTTTTGGCTGTGATTTAACTGGCAAAAAACAAAAAAACAAACCTAAAAACAATCAGATATCAATCAGACTTTTTTTTTTGGCCTTCAAACTGAGGAAAAAATCCTAACAGTGTTCAAAGGCTTGATAAATCAATTAAAGACAAAGGATGAGAAATTTACGTAGAAGAACGAGTCATTTTGGATCACATTTCAAAACACAAACCAGGACTCTATTATGGTGGTAATGATCCATTTACAGAGGCATAATTACTGCAGAGAACAGACGGATGAGAGAACACTCACTGTGAGGTGGTTAATGCTTTCCGATAACGCTTCAATCTGCATCGCTGCTCCTTTCGTTATCTGCATCTGAAACGTCGAGCCGTTTATCAAAACAACAACCAAGAAAACATTTAAAACCCACTTGAATTATGCAATTAATGAACATTTAAGCACAACCGATGGATGAAAAATAACTAAGGCTAAAAGGGAGCATAAACATTTGCACTTAACTTCTGTGTCTGAAAAATATATAGTATATTTACTGTATATATTCTCTTTCATTTTACATGACTACTAATTAATTACAGCTGCTGCGTCGCAGTGAGTGCAAACTTAGTTCAAGAGTCTGTACTCCAGTGACACTAAACAGGCATATTTTTTTGCTAAAAGTAATTTGTCTACATGAGAGGTGCCAAAACTTCTTCATATAAAAACTTTCCTTCGGCTTCTCCCATTAGGGGTCGCCACAGCGGATCATCCGTATTCATGATCCGCATGTTCGATTTGGCACATGTTTTTTCACTGGATGCCCTTCCTAATGCAACCCTCCCCATTTATACGGGCTTGGGACCGACACTAAGAGTGCACTGGCTTGTGCAACCCTAATGGCTGGGGTCGGTTCCCTGGCTGGGGATCGAACCCGGGCCGCAGCGGTGAGAGCGCCGCATCCTAACCACTAGACCACCAGGGAACCCCAAAACTTCTTTCTATGAATTGCCAAAAATCTAACTTGATTGAGGGCCCAAAGTGCCTGGAAGTAAATGTTTTTGCTGCCATTCTTTAATTACATTAACTAAAAAAAGTCTAAATCACTTACATTGTCTACATTTAATTTTAATTGACATTTTTTCGCAGCTTAGAAAATGAAGCTCTGCATCATATACAGCAGCGGTCCCCAACCTTTTTTTGAACCACGGACCGGTTTAATGTCAGACAATATTTTCACGGACCGGCCTTTAAGGTGTGGCGGATAAATACAACAAAATAAAATGATACGACCATAAAAACTGGTATTTTCTAAATATAATAATAAATCCAATAAAATCCACTGTGTTGATTTTTGTTCATTTCGCTCGCATGGGGGTTTGAATGTAGCGGTAATGTATTATGTGTTAGCGGCCGGAGCAGCTCCTTTAAGAAGGTAGAGGATGGAGGTAAGACATGTGGCCGAGGCATCATGACCTGCATTAAGAGTGAGTCATAGACTGATGTGGGGGAGAGAATCCGGTCATTTTCCTAAATAAAACATTGTTCAGAATCAGATAATAAATAAAACGGAAATAATGTAAGTTATGTATTCTTTCTGTGCGGCCCGGTACCAATTGACCCACAGACCGGTGCCGGGCCGCGGCCCGGTGGTTGGGGACCACTGATATGATTTCAACTTTGCCCCTCAGGGCGTAGTTTTAGCATCTCTGGTTTACACTCAAACTTAACAACTGCCAGATCAAAGATAAAAAATAACTTAAGAGAAAAAAAAAAAGGGAAAACAAACAAAAAACAAAAGCATGTGAAATAATTCTACATTTATAGTATACCATAATGAAACGATATAATTTGCTTCATTTCATTTTGTTCCATTGTTCCAACATTTAATACTTTCTCAAACGTTTTTTATTTAAAACAGCAATTTAGGCGTCTTTTGGTGGAAAATTGTAAAACAAAAAAAAAAAATAAAAAAAAATAAAAAAATAAATATATATATATATATATATATATATATATATATATATGTGTGTGTTTGTATGATATAAAAATATGTGAATATAAATATACATTACATGGACAAAAGTATTGGGACACCTGACTTTACTGGCCAGTTGCTACTAAGTTGGAGGCACACAATTGTATAGAATGTCTTTGGATGTGGCAGTACATTTTCCCATCACATGAACAAAGAGACCCAAACCAGTTCTAGCATGATGATGGAGTGGAGTGGAAGATCTCCTGCTATAGAGCTCTAAACCCCATTGAACACCTTTTGGGATGAATGTGAATGCAGAGTGCACCTCAGGCCTCCTCACCTCACCTCACCTCACCTCACCTCCATCTCCACAAAATCAAGTTGGATTGGGATGTTCAAAAACACATATATGGTCAGGGGTCCACAAACTTTTGTCGGCCAGAAAATGCAATGCATAGATTCCATTATTTGTTTTATTTGGAAGAAAGAGTATTTTATTGCAGGGTTGCCAGGTCTATTATTAAAAGGTGGTGGTGGGGGTCAAACATGCAGGTCAGTGGGTCTCTAATGCACTTCATGTAGTCAGTAGTTGGATATAAAAAAGAAATAAATAAAAACAAACAAACGGATAAACACATAGTGTCAACCCCCAAACACTATAAATTCAATTCTTCTTCTTTCGGCTGCTCCCATTAGGGGTCGCCACAGCGGATCATCCGTCTCCATACCCCCCTGTCCTCTACATGTGCCTCTTTCACACCAACCACCTGCATGTCTTCCCTCACCACATCCATAAACCTCCTCCTTGGCCTTCCTCTTTTCCTCCTACCTGGTGTCTCTATCCTCAGCATTCTTCTACCAATATAACTCATGTTCCTCCTCTGCACATGTCCAAACCATCTCAATCTCGCCTCCCTCACCTTGTCCCCAAAACGTCCTACATGCGCTGTCCCTCTAATAAACTCATTTCTAATCCTGTCCATCCTCATCACTCCAAACGAAAACCTCAACATCTTCAGCTCTGCTACCTCCAGCTCCACCTCCTGACTTTTACTCAATGCCACTGTCTCTAAACCATACAACATCGCAGGTCTCACCACAGTCCTATAAACTTTCCCTTTCACTCTCACAGATACTCTTCTATCACAAATCACTCCTGCTATCACTCTTCTCCACCCACTCCACCCTGCCTGCACTCTTTTCTTCACTTCTCTAACACACTCTCCATTACTTTGTA
>JAAIIK010000128.1:219985-233920 GCA_014706435.1 Silurus glanis
CACACACACACACACACACACACACACACACACACACACACACACATTAAAACACCGATCTCCCAAAACTAGACTCTGTGTGTGGCTTTTTCCAGTTAAAATGCAACTTTGTAATATAAAAAATAAAACATGTACTATATAGTATCCCAAAAGTATTGGGACACCTGATTTTTCCAGCCATATACGTCTCTACCTCAAAGTTGAAGGCACTCAATTGTATTTTTTTTTCCCCCAATTCACTTTGGATGAATTTGGTAGCATGAAATCTTCCCTTCACATGAACAAGAAGACTCAAACTTATTCTCTATTTTGCCTCTGTGCACAAAAACAGCTCCATGAAGGTATGTTTTGCAGAGGGTTAGAGTGGAAGATCTCCTGCTATGGAGCTCAAACTCTATTGAAGACTTTTGGCATATAAATTGAAATGCAGACCGCACCCCCAGGCCGCCTCCCCTCACCTACATCGGTACCTAACTTTACTAGGGCTGAATGAAATCTCAAAAATCTCAACCACAAATTCTGAAACATCTTCCCAAAGATTAACCATATCTTCATGGCTTTGGGGGAGGAACCACATATGGCTGGAAATTCAGTATGGACTTTATGCAAAAAAAAAAAAAAAAAAAAAAAAAAAAAAAAAAATGTTTTAAACAACAAAATTGAGTGACCGATGATTTGTAAACACGCAGTCATCAAACACACAATACAAAGACATACACGTTAACACAAACATAACAACGCACATATACACAGACACGCAGCAGGCACAACTGCATGCTGGGAAATCAAGCCGTTCGGCAGTGAGGTGCAAAAGTGGAGACATTTTGTCACGCGTTTGCTTACGTTTGCCTTTTAATTTCCTCCTGTACACCTCCTCTACATCACAGAGCAGAGGAAGAGAGACCACAAGAACAGAAAGATACGAGTTAACCTCGAGACAGCTCCGAGACAGAGCTGAACTGATGCGACATTGTTAATATTTAAGTGTCCATTTCCCAGACCACCGATAATTACACTAACATACACACTGTACAGATAGATATAGAATATATAAGTACAATATAAATTCATACACGACAAAATAAATTACACGGTATGGACAAAAGTTTGTGGACGCCTGGCCATAAGATTGATATGCCATTCCACATTTAGTCCCCATTTCCTCCCCCTAGTTTTACTCTTCTGGGTAGATTTTCTATTAGATTTTTTAAGATTTTTGCTTATTCAGATAAAGGGTGTTAGTAAAGTCAGTTACTGATGTAGGTGAGGTGAGGAGGCCTGGATTGCCGTTCCAATTCATCCCAATAGGGTTAAGGTCAGGGCTATATAGCAGAAGATCTTCCACACCAACCCAGCTAAAGCATATCTTCATGGAGCTGGCTTTGTGCACATGGTTATTGTCATGCTGGAACAGGGACCAAGGACGTCCAATACAATTGTATACCTCCAAATTTGTGGTTTGGGGAAGAAACACATGTTTGGAAAAGGCGGGTGTCCCAATACTTTTGCCCGTCACGTGTGGGTATATAAAAACGTAATAAAAAATGTATTAGTAATTATTTTATGTTATGTATTTACAGTATAGTGATTGACATTCAGCATCACACTATAAAATCTCACTTTATGCTATACTATATGGCTATACAGTAACATATGATTCAAATAACTGCACTGAATTGTTATTTTCGTAAAATAAATGACATTAAAAATATACAAATTTAGCCATGACAACTCCAATTCGATTATCAAAGAAGAAGGCATGCGTGAACATGACTGAGATATGTCATCATCCACTTTTCCACTTTGCCTCAGTACATTTAAAATGAGCTTTGGTCCAGTGAGGATGGCGGCATTTCTGGATCATGTTCACGCATGCCTTCTTCTTTGCATGACAGAGATGCAACCTGCATTTGTGGTTGACATGGCAAACTGTGTTCATTAACCAATGCAGTAATGTCCATTACAGAATCATAACTGTTAAATGCAGTGATGCCTGAAGGCCAGAAGAAGGCCAGAAGTTGTCCCTTGTGCACTGAGATTTCTCCAAAATCTTTGAAACTTTGTAACGTTTTGCATCATTACATGTCGAGGAACATTATTCTTAAATTGTTTCGTAGACACGGTCTTTCACAGACATTTATACCTAATCATGCCATCAACCGACCTGCTGTCAGTTAACCTCAATAGTTGCAAAATGTTTCTCCAACTGTTTAATTTTAATAACGCTTACTTTTTCCAGACTTTTGTCGCTCCGTCCCAATTTTTTTTGACATGTGCTTCAGCCATCAAAATAAAATGACCTTTTTTTTTTTTCTTAAAATGCCACATTTTCTCAGTTTGAACATTTTATATGTTTTCTATGTTCAACTGTAAATAAAATATAGGTTTATAAATTTAGCCAAATCAATGCTTTCTGTTTTTATTGACATTTTACACAGTGATCTTTTTTATTATTGGTGTTCCAGAAAACCAAGTAAGAGGCTTTAAAATATAAGTAACGGCACTGGGATGGAATATTTAATCCTGGAAAGAGGTGCACATAGCAACTAAAAAAATCCTAGATGCAGGACGTCATGTAGTTGATCTGTAACACACACTAGAGATCGAGCGATAGTGGATTTTACAGATAGATAGTTTGGATCGTACTTGATTAACGATTAATCAACCGATTAGTTATTTTAATGGATCCTGGATAAAAAGCAAACAAACCTAATACTACATGTCAAATAGTACTAAACTTTATTAAAAAAAAAACAAAAAAAGTACTGAAACATGAAAATGTGATCAATTAAATACATGAACTAATGAATATAACTATACAATTAAGTAATTCTGAATGATAAATATAATATAGCGCTCTCCGTGCAGCGCGCATTTTCGCGCGTAAAAACAAACAGCATGTGGCGTAGGTGATTCGCTCTCGTAATGACAGCAAACAGGAAGCCATATTTGTATGGATTTTGCCGACAGCTGATAGTTCCGGCAATCGACTGTCGCTGCCGATTAATTGCAAAACAAATTAATCGGTCGACCTCTAACACAGACCGCAGGAGAAACAACAGAGTCAGCTGCATGACACTTCCAGCAGACACGCCTCACTCACCTCTATCCACACCGTCACTGTTCACGTTCCCTCTGGACAACAGTTGAATTCGTAAACTCTCAATCTCTGCATCTTTGGAGGCCAAAATCTGCTGAAGCTCGCTGATCTCCGTCTGCAAAAATGGCAAGAAATCAATAAATATCCCATGTCAAATGCAGGATACACACCATGGTGCATCGATCCCACATAAGAGGGTCAAACCAGAGGTGGTGGTGGGGTTGTGAACACAGGACACATGAAAACTTTAATGGGGTGTAGGAGCCACATGTGCCATGTCCACATGCGCCATATCCAGGAGGAAGACAGAAGGTGAACAGTAACATCTGGAGACACCGGAGAAACAGATTGGATGATTAAAAGGTACAGAGAAGAAGGATGCATATGTTCTAGATTTTTTTTCTGAGAACCGATGTTTGAGGGCTGAGAACAAATTCTGGAGAGCTTTGAAATAAATAGGGGATAAGACTCCAAATTTTTGGGACCTGAGAAGAGATTTTTAAAAGCTGAGAACAAATTTTGAAAACCTGAGAAAGCTGAGAAGATATTTTTGGCATTTGATGCACTACTGTGTTGTTGTTTGATGCCCAGCAAAAACCCAGGCTAGAAGGACACCCATGGGGCTTAGGGTACCTTAGAATTGAGCTACAGACTGACAAATAAAACCAGAAGGAAGTATCTGAACTGGTCTCTTATTACTCTACTCATCTGTGCTGCAGTGAGGTTTGAAATAAGCTGGTGGAGCACAAAACGCCATTTCATTAGATCCTTTTCAGCAAAAAAGCACAAGCTAATTGTGCACCGTCTCCTCTATTTCAGGAAACTGACCACCATGAAACCAGAAATCAGCCCTTCTCTCACCTCTGAAGCCGACACTGGAACGAAAAGACCTCCGAACTTCACACATCACCAACAAATCACACATGAGGATAAGGATAAAATCAAAAGCACCGTACAACAAATATAGGCAGGGTGATGGTACGCTGACAATGCATGGAGATACAAGACACAGGAAAACAAGAGAAGCGCGATGGTGTAAAATAGAGAAGCACGATACTGAAGAACAGAAGAGCATGATGTTGAAGAACAGAGGAGCACAATGGGTAAAGCATGAAAAGCATGATTATTGAAGATCAGAGGGAGGAGCGAGGTGGTGAAGAACAGAGGAGCATGATGTTAAAAAACAAAAGGAGCACCATGGGTAAAGTATGAAGAGCATGATGTTGAAGAACAGAGGGAGGAGCAAGGTGGAGAAGAAACGAAGAGCACGATGTTGAAGAACAGATGAGCACCATGGGTAAAGAATGAAGAGCATGATATTGAAGAACAGAGGGAGAAGCACGATACTGAAGAACAGAGGAGCACAATTGTGAAGAACAGGGGAGCACGATGGGTAAAGAATGCAGGAGCATGACGGTGAGGAACAGAAGAGCACCATGTGGAAAGAATGCAGGAGCATGATGTTGAAGAACAGAGGAGCACGATGTTGAAGTACAACTATGATGAAGTTTAGAGGGTGACGAGTAAGCACCTGAGCGGCCCGACAACGCTCCTCCCAGCGCTGCTTCTCAACCTGAGTGTGCTCGACTGTGAGCTTCAGGCTCGAGAGCTTGGTCATGAGCGACTGGTAACACACATGAAGAGAATAAGAGATAGACAGCTAGAGAGGGAGAGAAAGAGACGAAGAGAGAAGGAGTAAGGAGACAGTAAGAGGTGAGAAATGTAATATAGAGAAGGATAGAACATATGACAGAGCCAAAGTCCAGTTTCAGTGGTAATTCGAGCTAGGGCTGGGCGATATATCGGTATAATATAATATCGCGATAATTGCTCATCGATATACTTCTCGGATATATCATTGGTATGGTGATGTATTCTTTATGAACAAAGATTTGACGTGGTTTTTGAACATCTTCCACATTTAGTCTTGGTTTATCTGGGAAGAGGTTCTACTAGATTTTTTAAATGTTCTTGTAGAGATTTATGGAGATTCATTTAGCTACAATGGTGTTAGTAAAGTCAGGTACTGATGTAGGCAAAGTGAGGAGGCCTGGGGTGCAATTCATTGCAAAGGATTTCCATAGGGTTTATAGCTCTACAGCAGGAGATCTTCCACTCCAACCCATGTAAAGCAGATCTTCATGGAGCTGGCTTTGTGCACAGTTCAAGACGGGGAAATTTCATGCTACCGGATCCAATCGTGTGTGTCCAAGTTTGTGGTAACAGTTTGAAAAAGAACTACAAATGGCTGGAAAAGTCAGGTATCTCAGTATGTTTGTCCATAATATTACAAATGAAGTGGTCCTGATTAAATAATGTTGATTTGATGCAATTTCTTTGCACAAAAATCTTTATCTCTGTAGACTTTAAAAGTATAATCAGACTCAGTGTAACTGTTTAGCAGACAGTTTCTTAGCTAAATGATATATCATGATGCACAGTCTACATTGTAGGAATGTCCTCAAGTATCGCAATATGATATTTCTGTCATCCAGCCCTAATTTTTGCTTACTTACACCTCAGGCAGTCTCCTTCGGGAGAAAAAAAAAATCAATCAAACTTGATGAAAAGAAAGTCGAGAAGTCAAGACTGAGAGCAGAAGAGGTCCAGAAGTGTTGAAAAATCAATCCAGAAGAACTCTTTACTTAGCAGCGTAACAACGATGAAAACGGGTTGCCAAGTCAAACGTATAAAACGATCCACATACAAATGATTAAATCGAAATTCGCGTTACCTTGGTGGCTTTCAGCTTCCTCTCATACTGCGATTTCTCGTTCTCCAAATCGTCCACTTTGGCCTTCAGAGCTCTCAGCTCATGCACCAGAGCCTGCTAATAACACACACACAAACACACACACATAGACATGGCGTCAATAATCAGTTCTTCAGCTACAGTTTAAGGAGGTTACACCGTGTTAAAAGGGTTTCAGGTGATGATTCGGATTAATGCGTCGATCATCAGGAAACTGCCACCACCCGAAGAAGGTTTCACCCATCTATTTCGTCTAAACTAACAAAATGAAAACGTTATCGCGAAAGGAAACCGATAATACCGATCCAAAAAGATCGGAATGGAGAATCCCAGACAGATTCCAGAGTCCGAGAGCCCAAACCCATCTCACACCGTGCTGTTAATGGAAGTCTTTTCATTGATCAGTCTCTCAGTAGCACACATCTGAAGTCCTGGCTCAGGTTCCTCCACCATTATTACACAACATGTAGTTTTATATATTTATATATTGAGAGTTGCTCATTTATTAGGTGCACATGCAGTACCATGTGTAGCTACAGTAGATCTGTTTACCTTATAGACGGTACTAATTCCTACCTGTTGCTTTAATGGAAACGGAGAACCAAAGTACCACGACTGGCTTATTATAGATCTAAAGTGGGTCTACAATCATCAGTTTTAACAATATAGTTGTTATATAGTTAATATCGTTTTTTTTTTTTTCTTCTATAAAACCAGAAATACAGAAGTTCCTGGATGGGTTCCTTGTTTGTCTTTCAACAGCACTGTAGGAACTGTGACTGCAAAGAAGATCAAATGGTTGTTAAGATATTTTTTAAAGTAGGTGGGCACAGTAGATCTGTTATTTTGCGTATATTTAATTTTGCGTCGAATATTTCAAGGAGTTCATGGTTTTATACATTTCAGTTTTAAAAGATGTCTCAAATTAAAATATTTCTACGAAAATTTATTGAACTTTTAATAGACAACTGTATTCATTTCTCAATGATTAGTGGAATAGTTATGTATGTAATATTGGCTTTGAGTTTGACACAAAACGTGTGACGATTTCGTTGTTCTTAGCCATATTAGCATTTGTTAAAGGTGTTGGACTTTGGTTTGGAAGACCTTGAGTGCAAATTTCAGTAACACCAAGCTGTTAGACCAAGCAGCTGGGCCCCTGAGAAAGCTCCTTATCCCTGAACTTCTCAGTTGGATAACAATGAGATAATTGGAAGCAAAGCTGATACTGCACTTACATCTGTCATCTACATGCTCAAAATGTTCCTATTAAAGTCAACTCTGATACTTCCTTAGAGTTGTTTCCAATCCGGCTACATTTCACCAACTTATGATTATCTCATATATACTGTACACCTGAGCAGCTGAAGTCTTTGCTCAAACCCTCAGAAGCAACAGCTTGGTGGTGCTGGGATTTAAACTCACAACCTTCTAATCCGAAGTCCAACATCTTAGCCACTGATTTACTGCTTCCCAATGTGTCATTTTGCTCCTCCAATCCTGCTTCGGGCATGAACTCCCACTCGCTTAACCGTCAGACGATTAGCCGTTCTTTGACGCTCGCATTTGTCCATTTGTTAATGTTTAGTAGAACAAGTTCCACCCCAGTAGGTCCTGTTTTTGCAGGAGAGAATGTTTCAAAGGTTAAACCATTTCTGATTAGACCAACAGATACGTGGTTAAAGTTTTCAGGGGGATCCTGAGGTAGAAACCTTGGTGTGTGAACGTGTAGGTAGGAGTGCACTTAATAATATAGCAACTCAAAGTATACACATTTATGTACACTCTCAATAAGAAGAGACTAAAGTACTGTAGGTGGGAATACAACCGGGCATTATAATGAATTTAGGGAAATAATGATAATAAAAAAAAAAAAACAGTCCTGGAACCTGCTGAAGAACTTGATCATTGGATGAGCGGAAAAAGGACAAACAACGGAACTGGAGCCGCGAACCTGGAGTTAAGATTTAAAAGTTATAACGGAGGTCCATAGGGTCCAGTTGCATTTATGATACAAAAGAAGTATCTGTTCCTATTAAACCACCACAGCAGCAAGAAAAGAGTGATAGAATATACTAAAGAAGTGTTAACCATCAACAAACCCAACTTTCTCTACAAAGACCGGAAAAACTCTCAACACCCCCTGGATTAGTAAGAGGTCTAATCATGCAGGAATCCCAGACTCCAGACTCAAGCGATCAGTGGACACCAGGAACCATGAGAATCCCCCACTGCAGCAGGGCTGGTTAATGTTAGAGTGGAAATGAGTCTGTGACGGTAAGCAGGGACGTGCAGTGAGCTTCACGGCACAGCGAAAAAAAGCCCGCCTACGTTGTCTCCTCCAGAACTACAGTGGTGTTCGGGGTCTTCGGCGTCAGAAGGGCACGCATCCGAATCGGGGCTGCGATTGTGGACGTCACGATCTGGGTTCTCCGGGTGGCCCTCGAGAGCCCGCTGCTCCCGGATGCGTGTAGTGATCTCCTGCTGGAATTTGCGCATCTGCGCCTGGAGCTCGCTGATCACATTAACCACACACTGATACAGACAAAAAAAACAAGCCGAATAAAAGGAAATGTGAAGGTTGGCATGGAAACGAAAAGGAAAAAGAAGACTAGGAATAGAAAAGAAAAGTATCCAATACTGATATTTCCTTGTTTAAAATGCTACTTTTATGAAAAGACACCACAAAATAACACACAGGAGAAAAAAACAAAAAAAACAAAAACAAATTGGTAGCGATCTTGAATAATGCATATACAATAAAGAAGGGATACAAATAATGGTTCATTTTTATTATATATATTCTTTTGTCACATGACTCCCATAAACACAATGCAGTTATATATATATATATATACATACATAAATTATTGGCACTACAGTGGAACCTCAGGATACGAACGTCCCCGAATACGTAAAATTCAGAATACGAATCGTCATTCGTCAAGATTTTCTTATCAATTTACACATTAAATCTACGATACGAATCATTCGAAACTCGCGGCGGAGATTTCGAGCGGACGACGGTCCATCCGTCACGCAACCGGCACGCTTTCCCGCCTCAGAAAGTGTAGTTAGCATCTTAAATTCGCTGTGATAGCACGTCTTAGCGCTGTTTATCTCTGTGTCTTTGTTTCGTTAATACCACAGTACAGTAGTCATTAATCGTATACACTATTATATCGTAGCGCATCTCGTGTATTACATTATAACAGTAATTATATATTATTTAGTGTTGAAATAGTGTTCATTAAATACATTTTAAAAATGTTGCTAAAGAAAAAGAAGCCTGTTATTGAAGGTGGAAGAAAAAAAAGAATCCATCAGTGGAAATCATCAAGAAAAAAAAGAACATATAACAGTGATTCCGGTGACATCATAATGAAAGGAGATTCTCCTTCCAAACAATAATTCTCCGAACGTCATCTCCATCATGCCAGCATTCGCGCTTCTCAAAGGTAAAGTAGCAAATTAAGATACTGTTTTCCTCTTTTAGATGTTAAGGCACCATTATTAAATGCTAAATACTAAATATTATTAGTCTTTATTAGTTGTATTTTTATATGAATATTTTGGGTCGTTCGGAAACGCCTTATCCCACTTTTTATTATTCCTTATGGGGAAATTCGTATTGGTATACGAATTGTTCAGGGTGCGAACGGTTTTCCGGAACGAATTAAATTCGTAACACGAGGTACCACTGTATAGTCATAGTTTGTGTATGTAGACGTGTTGAGGATCTGCTTATTCAAAATGTAACATTTTATTTGATTTCTGATCAAAGGAACAAAATAAATGACAACAAAATTTTAAATGAACGAGAGTCAAAGATAAAATAAATCAAGGACCGTGACGTCGGAGTGACGTGGGGCCGCCTTCCCGTGGGCTCACCACCTGCAGGAGCGACCGGGCAGCAGTCGAAGGCGGGGGTCTTGACAACCCGATCCCTGGACACGGAGAAGTGTCTAGGGAATCTGCTTAGACTGCTGCCCCCGCGACCCGAATTACGGATAAGCGGGAGAAGATGAATGAATGAGGATGAATGAGAGTCAAAGAATCTAAAAATTCACTAAAATGATCCGATCTTCTGATCACTAATCTTCCAATGCTATATATAAATAATAGTATTAATACAATTGGAATTTGGTGTAGATTGGGTATAGACACCTGCGATAGAGTGACACTGTATTGCAATGAGAGAGAGAGAGAGAGAGAGAGAGAGAGAGAGAGAGAGAGAGAGAGATCGTGGGTATGTGAATTATGTGCATTTGTGCTATGAAGCTGTTGGAGTTAACTCCTAGTGCCCTTTCTCGTTACATTTCTATATTTGTATATATTACATTTTAACGCTTTCTTTTTCCACTTCCTCAAATTCATCTCGTTCATCAAAATGTACCTTATAAAAATCCTCCAATCAGCACAAAAATGTCTGATTCGTGTCAGGTGAACGAAGTTACCGAGCTAGCATCAAACATGTAGCCGCTACACTTACATTCCATTTAAGAGGCACCGGAACATCTGAGCTTAGCGCTAAGATGCTTTGCTCTCAGCGTGGTTCATGGAGAGGCATGTTTGGACTCCAAGATGGAGGGTGTATCATACGATAGGACCAGTTGACGTTGAAGTTGATGATAAGATCCACGTTCCGTGCCTATATATAGCCGCTGTACACTTTGGGGAAAGTGTGCGTGTCTGTGGCATGTTCCAGGGGGATTTCTGTCATGCTGGGGTGCTGAAGTGAGTGTCTGCATCTGTCACAGCCTTAGAAAGTGTTTGTTGATGCAACAGATGGAAGGAGGCTCTCGCTTTAGCCCGGCGCCTATGCCGCATCGTGTAGACGAGAATGCCGTCATTTAGCAATTATTCCAAAAGAAGTTGATTAGACAGGACTTTCACGATGGCTCGATTAGCTTTTTGAGTCGACTACAAAATGGAAATATCTCAGCAAATCACGAAGAGAAATAAAACCCAACCAACAGCAAACTTGTGATTGTGAACATTCAAATTACGTCTTAACTACTAGGGATGTGCATTTTGAGGCCGACGCATAGCCAACAACACCATACATTAAAGATACATATGAATCTATCAGAGATGCGATGCAATATGATACCATTCACCCCATTGCGATGCGGTGCGGTCCGATTTCGGCTCGGTTCAACACAATGTGATTCAGAAATATGGAAAAATATGGTTCTATGCAATTCAATATGGTAAAGATAGTCCGCTTTTTTTTTTTGGTTCAGACAGTTCGTTCTGACTTCTAACGCATGGCCCTTTCACAAACAGGCCTTTGTAGTGCGAAAAGAAAAACTAATAAATAAAGCCAGACGTTCTTTTCCTGTTCTGCCTCCAGGAAGATGCAGCTCTACCTCTGCCATGTTAATCTGTATTCTATGTGACTCTCAGGACACGCCTTGAGAAGCAGTTTAGCGAGGAGAAAACAATCTACATATCAAATATTGGTCACAAATTATCGATCACTTTCGAAATAATAAAAGTATAGCGCATCTTCTAAAAATTATATATAAATAGACCGTTTTTTTTACCGATGCAAATGTGATCCAAACGATGCATCGTGATACAAACGCCAACTTGTAGCCGAAGCACTGATGCGAATCATGGAATCTCTCACACGCCTGTTAACTACTGCTTTAAATTCAAAACATGATGTAAATTCAATTCAATTCATCTGTAATATATGCAAACGCATCGAGGTGCAAAATGTAAACGTGTGCGATATACTGTACAGTATATTCTTTTCATTATCATCCAAATTATTTCTAAGCTACAAAGAATAGGCCACACCCCTTTCCTGAGTCTGATGTTCGGACTACACCAAACTGTTTGACGCGTAACAAATGTGAATCCATGATCAATCGGGTCACGTGACGTATAATTAGCTTGCATTTGTAAAGCTGCTTGTGAAGTTGACAGGAAACAGTGACCAAAGTACACAACATTCCTGGTTCCTCAGCAGGTTTCACATTAACCAAAACCTGTAGCAGGACCCAGGATAAGTGCACGGAGTTCGAGTTTATTCAGCTGTAACCTCCAACACGTGCGTGCGCATTTTCTACTGTTTGGTTGGTGGTCTGCAGACCTGAAACGCTCGAGACGCTCGTTTACGCGACAGCTGATTCTGGCACAGTCGTCGTTAGGGAATTTTATGGAGCTCTTGTGATCTCTGGAAGTGTGTCAGGATGCCTGAAGCTCGACTCAGCAGGGGATCGACAGGAATGCGGACACTCCGGACCTACGCTGTCACTTCAGGCAGGTCACGTTTCAATTAGCGATTGACCCTCGCTCACGTTCTTCAGCACGGGAGAAGAGGCTATGCCTTTATCTTTTCAGGAGAGTTGTTCAGTTTCAGCTCTAACCCTGTTTTTAGTGCTCACACGTCTCTGAGGATGAATTAAACCCATCAACAGGGAGTGCAAAAAAAAATCAAGAAAATAGGCACATCTGGTGGTAAACCATATCAGACAAGCCTTAAATGGAGAAAGGGAGAGGGGGAAAAGAGGGGAGAGAGAGATAGAGAGAGAGAGAGAGAGAGAGAGAGAGAGAGAGAGAGAGAGAGAGAGAGAGAGAGAGATTCAAACCATACCCAAAAACCACCAGTGCACTTAAAAGCATGTCATCCAAAAGAGAAGGATAGACTGATAGACCAGAAAATGAGTGAGAGCTAGATAAAGCGATAAAGTGATAGACAGAGGTCGAAATGCGACAGACTGGAAAGATGAATGACTAAACTGAAAGTGGTAGGGGTTAAAAAATAGATAGCATAAAGGATGGATATACTGTCATACAGCATTCAATGGATAAAAGATAGGAATAAACTGATAAAGCGATAGAGTAGTGCAAGACTGATAAACTAATACTGGTAGAAGGACAAACTGAAAGCGGAGAAGATGAAGCAAGAGAGGGATGAATAGTTAACACGACAGAGTGATATAGGGATGAACTTAAAAAATACGATGGTGAAAGATGGATAGAGTAGATGGATGGGGGGGGGGGGGGATGGGGGGGGGGGGGGGGTATTGATATCAGAATTAATAAACCTGTAGTAAGGAAGTGAACAGAAGGAAGGAGTTCATAAAGAGAGACAGCGTTAATAGAGTGATAGAGGGATGGACAGATTTGATGGTACCTCGGCTTTGTGCTGCTTGTCGTCTCGGTCCGTGTGGTTGTGATCCTCCTCCATACTGACCAGCTTCAGCTTCAGATACGAAACTTCATCTATCAAATCCAGCTTCTGGGTCTCCAACGAGGTGCGGTTCAGAAGCTCCTACGCCCACAAACACGCACACAAACATGAACCCGTGTAGACATACATCCACAACCACACACACACATACACACACATGATCCGGGCAGCACAAGGCGACTTTCTGCTGCTCTACATGCAAGTTTCCCCAGAATTACATCCTGGGCCCCTGCCAAGCTTCACTAAATATACACACTGAACCAACGCTATTTTTACTTCCTCTGTGCCCCCCTAATGTGCGTTTCTCTGCATTCCTCTGTCGAACAGCTAATTTCAGAACAACCCCAAGACTCCGGAGCCGAGTCTCAGCTGAGAACAGAACTAATGTTCCATGATTCCCCTCAGAGAAGAACGAGAACACAGATGTATGATCGTTTTATGTCTTCTGCACTAAACAGGGTCCGATGACACTTAGTCAATTGGGGCCTGAGTGACTGTGTGCTTCACACACACACACACACACACACACACACACACACACACACAACCACACACTCTTAGTAATACACTGATAAAGTTTACACTATATAAAGATCATTGCTATAAGTAAGTCATGTGAGAAAACGTTTGGTCCACACCTCACATTTCACAACTGCTGCTTCCCACTACATGGAAAACCCTTCTGCTTTCTGCTTTCAGTTAGTTAATTAGAAACGATTTAAACTGTGTTACACTTAAAGCTGCAGTGTGTAATGTTTAAAGGTGCAGTGTGTAATGTTTAAAGCTGCAGTGTGTAAAGTTTGAAGGTGCAGTGTGTAACGTTAAATGCTGCAGTGTGTAATGCTTGAAGGTGCAGTGTGTAATGCTTGAAGGTGC
>JAAIIK010000128.1:258544-295953 GCA_014706435.1 Silurus glanis
CTAACAGAAGCAGAATCCCACAAAAGAAAAAACAAGCGAAACTTATATATATATATATATGAGAGAAAGAGAGAGAGAAATACAACCCCAATTCCAAAAAAGTGTAAAATGTAAATAAAAACAGATTGATTTGCAAATCTCATACACGCAGATCTTATAGGTTTGAACACTGAACACATAACAAATGTTTCAACTAAGGAAATGTACCATTTTAAGGGGAAAATAAGGTCATTTTAAATTTGTTGACTGCAACACGTGTCAAAAAATTGGGACGGGGCAAAAAAGTCTGGAAGAAGTTATTTTTTAAACGAAACAGTTGGAGAAATATTTTGCAACTAATGAGGTCAATAAAAACAGGTCGGTAAGATGATTGTGTATAAATAGTGAATCTTACAGAAGCAGAATCTCTCAGAAGTAAAGATGAGCGGAGCTTCACCAATCTGTGAAAGACCGCGTCTACAATCTGTGGAACAATTTCAGAATAATGTTCCTCAACATCGCATTGCGAAACAGTTATAATTTACAGTGCATATCATCCGAATATAATCATAATCAGGAGAATGATCTTCGGGTCCTCAGGCGACTCTGTGTTTAAAACAGTCATGATCCTGTAATGGAAATCACTGCATGGGCTGATTAACTCGTACAGAAATCATTGTCTGTAAACAGTTTGCCATGTCATCCACAAATGACCTTTCACCATTTAAAAACACCGGAAAAGAAAAACGCAACAAAGGATACCCAGAACTGTTGAGCAGCTAGAATCGTGTATCAGACACATACGGGACAACATTCCTCTCCCTAAACTTCAGCAACTGGTCTCCTCGGTTCCCAGATGTTTACGGACAGAAGATGTGATGCTACACAGTGGTAAACATCACCCTTTCCCAACTTTTTTAAAACCTGTTAAAAAATTACCTTAATTTTCCCCCAGTTTAAACATTTGATATGTTTTTTTTGTTTGTTTTATTGTGAATAGAATATGGATTAATGAATTTTGCAAATCATTGTTTTTATTTACATTTTGCACAGTGTCATAGATTTTTGGGAATTGGGATTGTAAAGGAAAAAACGCTATTTGGAAAAAAATGTTAAAAGATGAGAACCTGCTTCGTGTCTCTGTGGTCACTGTGTAGCTGTATTAGGCAGTGAACTCTATTGTACAATGAATCGAATTGTTTTTGATTGTACTAAAAAAAACCTACAACTTCGAAAATAAAACTACACTAGTTAGTAGTTACAAGCAAAAATATATTTTTTACTCATATTACTCGCATTCATTAAGGCAGCTCAGCTGTGTTTGACTTGAACCAGAATGGTGTTAGTTCAAGTCCCATCACCACCAAGTTGCTGGACACTAATGCAAGATACTTAACCTCACCTGCTTAGTGTCTAATTGAGATAATTGTATGTTGGAGAGGGGTGTGTCCCAAAATTGCTGAGATTTTTCTTTAATTTGTGATTTGATTTAAAGCCAGAACTACTTTTCAGAGCAGTTGTTAAAATGACCACAATTTTCTTTAATCAGGATCAAGAAATCTACAAATGGATAAAAGTCAGATTTCAAAACTACCAGAATAATATAAATGTTCTTTTAGACCTGAGTGTTTCAAATGTTCGTAGCCAATTTGTTCGCAATTGTACACACAACGCTACAGCATATTAAAAAAATCTATCATATCGCATATCATTTTGTTGCATTTTTGTCTATCACCAGTAGGTGGTGGTATTTAAAAAAAATCTCTCACAACTGCCCCAAGTCAACCATTATCAAAAAGTTTCCAGAACTTCAGATTTGTATCTTATCTGCCTTGTGACTAAAACAAGGACTCAATGCCCTATAACTAAACAGGATATTCAGTGTTGTAGAAGAATTTATCTAAATCCCAGATTTTCCCAGCTCAAACCTCATGGTCTCAGAAAAGCTTTTGTTTAATTTTTGCTCATTTGCTGACCAATGATTTGCTGTTTACTCGAAGATTAGTTAAAGATTCGATGTTTTGATAGGAGGAGCCTGATTCGATTACCAATCTCACAGTCGAATCTTCTCAGACTCGTTATAAAATGAGTATCGTGCCATTTTGGTTATATGGGGGTGCTCAGTGTATGATTACAGGCAATTTAGGCGATTTAATTAGATTTGCCGACAAATCATAATCCTAAATGCAAATATATAGTCTAATTAAAGAGCATTATTACTATCATAATGACATTTTTTCATATTCATTGCTATTGAAATAAAAAATTTACTTACTTATGCATTTGCATATGGTGCATCTAACAAATTATTAGGTATTGTTAATAACTGGAGGTCAACCGATTTACTGATAGCGATAGCTAGGTTGGATCGTACTTGCCGATAACCGATTAATCAACCAGTGTATGCTGGATAAAAACCAAATAAAGATAACACTCCACTTAAAAGAGTACTGAACTTTATTACAAAAAAAATTAAAATAAATAAAAACAGTACTGAGTCATGAAAATGTGCTAATGGATATAAATATGAATATATTCATTTATAAATAATTGTATCATAATAATGAATTACAATAAATATAATATAGCGCTCTCCGTGCAGCGCGCATTCTTGGGTGTAAAAAACAACACTTTACCTCTAAATATCGCTCTTTTAATGACAGCGGACCGGAAGCTGGATTTTTGGTATGGATTTTTGCCAATAGCCGATAGTTCCAGCAATCTGTTGGTTCCCTGACCTCCATTAAAGGACATTTTAGTTTGAAAGCCAAGCTTTATTATTAAATACAGATATGATATGCGCAAAGCATATATGTAAATTGGACATTTGAAAATATGTCTCCGGCATTGTTCAGAGGGCCGTTCCAAATACGGGCTAGGTGGTATTTGGCCCACGGGCTGGAGTTTGAGGATCCCTGGTTTAGACTATTAGAAGCTTCATATATTTTACCCAGTAGTATATATGGGTATATATATGGGAATTAAAGTACAATATATGGTCCTGCATGTGGGTTATATAGACATTAAGATGACGCTGTGTTCCTGTCGTAAGTCATGTGTCCGTCGGCAGCGTTGCCCTTCCACAGTCATGCCTTCTGACATTTAACAACAAGCAGACACAGTCTTTTGTCATAACGACAGCTGTATGGTGACCTTGAGTTGCGTAACTCGGGGCATGTGTTATGTTCACGTGTGTATCTGACTTTTCATTGCAAACTTGCTGATTCTAGTGTTCGCACACACACACACACACACACACAAATCCGTCTCTCTCTTCTGGTCCTCACTTGTCAACTGGCTTTATTAAACATTCGTCCTCTATTAGTTCAATCATGCTGACAACTGCTGAGTTTGCTAGAGGACACACACACACACACACACACACACGCACGCACGCATGCACGCACGCACGCGCCAATTAAACTCCTTTACTTGGCATAAAAACCTCAAACCAAAACTTAAAAATGTAAAAAAAAACGTGTATTATCGTACGAAATCTTACTTGAGGGACAAAACAAGCCACTGGGATTTTCCAAAGCCCCAAAGCTAATTCACAGGCCATGTCCCTGCTGCCCAGGACAAACCTTCCAGCCGAACCCTTCAGCTCTCGCACCGAAGGCTAATCTAGCTAAATAGCTAATAGTATCCAAAAGCAAACAGAACGTCCTTACTAACAAGTAATCGTTTTCTGAGGGTTATCAAAACTATTTTTATTATTGAACTTTAGTCTTCTAGGATTGGGTTGTCAAGGGTCTATGTATAAATATATATATATTTTAAACTATGGTAATAAGAAATCACCTCAAATCACAAGATGTAAAGGCATGACTAGCTTTATAAAACTATATTTGAAAGCACTTGATGACCCTAATGAGCATGGGTTCCTCTCTTGGTTTCTTCCTCATACCTTCTTAGGGAGTTTTTTTTTTTTTTACCTCAGCACTGTCACCACTCATTAGAGATAAACTTATAGGGGTAATGACTTAAATATAGGTAATTAGGAACTTAAACTTGCTTGTACTCCACTGCTCATACCAAACCAGTTCTTGCATCAAGTCTGTAGGATATACAGTATCGCTAAGCAGGGTCCAACATTTACCTGCGATGATGTCATCCATTTGCTCCAAAGCAGCCTCCAACATGTGACTCGCATCAGACGCCATGTTGCCCAAGCAACTACCGCATGGGACGTGCTGTTCGGCTGAAGTCTGAGAACATAAAAGAGGAGACAAATTTTATTTGATGTGTGTGTATATAGATATATATTTCACAAAATTGAATACACAGTCATACAGTACAGCATATAGTCATTATTGTCTTCATAACTGGCAACAAAATTGAGTACACCCTAAGTGATAACAGCTGTACATCGTGTAACCATGACCACTGGATGTTTAACATGGCACCTCATGGTAAAGAGTCTCTGAGGATTTAAGAATTAGAGTGTTGCTCTCCACAAAGATAAACGAGGCTAAAAGAAGTTCAGTAACATCCTGAAGCCGAGTTACAGTACAGTGGCCAGGGTCATACAGAGGTTTTCCCAGACGGGTTCCACTCGGAACAGACCTCACACGGGTCCATCAAAGAAGTCGAGTCCTGATGCTGTGTGTCAGGTGCAGAAGCTTCTTCAAAAAACAGACGTATGAGTGCTGCAGCACTGCTGTAGAGGTTGCAGGAGCGGAAGGGCCGGTTGTCGGTGCTCAGACCGTACGCCGTACATCTCAACTAAGATGGTGAGGTGAGGAGTACCAAGAAAATTGTGTTTTGCCTACAGTCAAGCATGGTGGTGGTATGCAAGTGTGTGTTGTCTATTATGTACATCTGAAGAAACCCCTTATATTTTCTATCTTGAATAGCTTTCTTTCTTGCTTTGTCCTTCATCTCCATCTCTCCATCTCTCCCTTATTTTGCATATCTCTCAGCAGTGCAGGAACCTGAAATTAATTAGGCCTGTCAGGGTCGGGTTTCAAGCCTTTGTCATCCTGCCTCATGGCACATGGACACACACATACACACACACACACACACACACACACACACACAGACAAAACCACAAACGGAAACACTTTCTACAGCCAGTGTTTACTCCAAGGATGTGGTGACGGATATGTAGCTGGATTTGCAGAGCAGGAGAACATAATGTTTAACAAATAAATGTTTAACCAATAAACTCGTGCAGATAAAATACACCGATACATCAAGAGCGGAATTCGACACGAAACACAAGTGTGGAGTTTAAACATGAAACTTTGATCTGCAGTACTGATGAAAGAGGGTTTTTTTTAACTTCTGCAATATACACTGACGCAGAATGAAATCTGGGGTCAGAGCAGTAGGTTCAGCCATGATACAGCAGCCCTGTAGCAGAGAGGGTTTAGGGCCTTGTTTAAGGGTTCAACAGTGTTAGCTTGGCAGGGCTGGGGCTTGAACCTCTGACCTTCCGATCAGTAACCCAGACCTTGTTGCTCTTAATAATCCGAAATAAACTCTGTCTCAGAGACTCCAATTCAAACTCAGATATAGGCATCTAGTAAAATGCTTTTATTGACATGTACATTTAAATCTACAGCATTTCTCAGATGCCCTTATTTAGAGCGATTGCAAAAATGCTTCGATGTCTCAATCAATGAATCCATTCTGATTTCAAGCCATTAGGATACAAAGTAAGAAAGCAATCCGTCTAAAACTTTGTTGGGAGCAAAACATGTGCTAATGTAAGTACTGCTGAAAGAGGAGGGTCTTTAGACATTGTTTGAGGATTGCTAGAGACTGTTCAGACATCAAGTGGAAGTTCATTCCTCCAACAGGGGCCCAGAACAAGAAGAGTCTTGAAGCATGTCTTACTTGTTCTCTGAGAGATAATGGAACCAGTCAACCAGTTATTAATCAGTTAATGCCTGGGGCATTAAATAGAATTGAAAAACAAAAAAGTAATAAAACATAAAGCGTTCCGGGGGATTCAGTCACACACTTACTGACCAAAATAAATGGCACCCTAGACAAGAAAATGGCATGCTTCATTAGCACACTGTCCACATTAAAGAATATAAGGGTGTGTAGACAATGTGTCATGTTTTGATGAACAATAGAAAAAAGCCAAAATGACAACTTTGGCATATTACACATAATGGTTTTGGCATCACGCTTTCATAAGAGCTGATTTAAAAAAAAATCTGATAACTTGCTCAAGATTGATCAGAAATACTGTATGATTTCAGTTACATGTTGTGGTCAAATAAACCAAAATTAAACTTCTGTTATGAACCACAAACTCATTTCCATGCTTTTGCGGTTGACATATAGGCTCTAACATCATCATAACATCATCATAAGCTCCAAAAATCTAAATTTAAACCCTCAGGGACCATCTGTATATATAAATATATAGTATATATAGTTTATCATATTATCCAGACCTAGTCTAAAAGTATTCTGACACATCAATGAAAATGGCTCAATGATGTTACACTTGTTCCCTAAAAGTTGAACAAATCAAGTCAAGTCAAGTTTATTTCTATAGCGCTTTTCACAACAGACATTGTCTCAAAGCAGCTTTACAGAAATCAACAGTCAAGGTGAATGGTGTGCATTTATCCCTGATGAGCAGCCATGGCGACTGCCATGCTTGCCCTACATGCTTGTTGAACTTTCCACTCCCTGTTTTCTGTTACAACAAACTCCATTGTTCAGGGATATCTTTCCATTTTGTTTTGGGGCGTGGCCGTGGGCATTTATGTTCATTCAGTTAGAGCATTAGGGAGATCAGGCATTAAGGTGAGTAGGTTCCTGTTCCGAAGGTGTTCAACGTGGTTGAGGAGGACGAGTCTTTTTGCAAGACGCTTCAACCTTCATGGAGCTGGAACAATGTTTGAGTCTCTTAGTTCCTCCTAAAGTATACAAACGCATTCTATACAATTGTGTGCTTCCAATGTTGACTGGGAAAAAAAACACATATGTGTGTGATGGTCAGCGGTGCACATACTTTTAACCATATAGTGTAAAAATTGCTGAACATTAGTGATCAATAAGGTTCAGGTAAATCCATATAGTGTACATATATCCATACTTATATAAAGAGTCATTCATTGTATTAGCGACTGCATTTTCTCATAGAGGGGTGCCAATAGTTATGCAATGGGACTAAATGTATTGTTTAATCTTTGAGCCAGTATTTCCATACAGCTTTCCCAAACAGCTAATTATAGTTTTATTGACTGCATTGTTCAATACTGTTAATTGCAGTCTTGGGAAGTCCTGACTGTTGATATAAAACTGAATTTGGACTTTTTTCTTACAAACGAATCATTCTGGACAGGATTGAACTCGTTGTCCTGACTGTCCTTTTTTTTCTCATTTTTTTTCCAAAGCGTGGGAAAGAGACGCGTCTCGTGTGTCTGTTCCCTGTCAGCGCTAACCGAACGAGTTTGTTCACCTTCTTTTTCAGCCTTATTTGTTTAATCGCCGCTCAGAAAACGAAAGAGAGATGGATCGCCTCAGAGCTGCACAGCAACTAAATAACAGACATCTTTACTGCTGTCAACTACAAAACAAGGCTCAGTCGAATAAACACTTCCTGCTACACTTCTTTTCCAAAAAAATAAATAAACACGTCCTATCTGACAGGAGTAAACACACTGGGAGTGTTTGAGCTCAACATAATATTTGCCTTGACAGTTAAACAGACCTCAGTCATCTTAATTTCATGGCTTTCCGGTAAAAAAAAAAAAAAAAAAAACGCTTTACACACCACTTTCACAAAGCTTTTTGTGGGGTGGCTTAGATTTCGCTGTGGTGGAATATTTCCCCCTTTGAGTGCAGCAACGGTGTCTGCGTTTTTTTCTCTGCTTTAGCAAAAAATAAATGGAAAGCATATAAGCAGCGCAACGAAACACACAATGCTGGCGAGAAACCTCAGAAGGTCTTTCACTGGTCCAACGTCTGGAGCGATTTAAAGGTCAGCAGAATATAAAGAGTCCAGGTAGCAAACTTCATCTTCTGAAAGGAGGCAGTCAGGAGGTGAAGTAAGGAGTGCACCGATATCTTCAGGACACAAATAGGAATGATCGAGTTGAAGCAAACGCTAAGCCTCTGTCCTCCAGATGTTAGGTTGAACAAACTTCAATTCCAAAACAATGCCTGAGCAAATAATGGCAACGCTGTGTGTATAACAGATGTCAGTTTCACAGACCGCATGATGTATCAAGTTAAATTTTGTGTCTGTAAAAAAGTGAATTAAAAAAGTTAATTTGGAAATAAAGGAATTAAAAAATAATAATACAGTCAGACAGACAGACAGACAGACAAATATAATATAATAATAAATAATTAGTGGCAATAAAATTCTAATATTTAAAACACAATGAATTTTTTATTTTAATTTTTCCATTATTTATTTTTTCCTTTTTTTATTATTATTTCTTCATTTTATTCTTCTTTTTATTCTTATTCTTTACGTTAAGTAGGTATCTGCACATATTTTCTTTTCCCTTTATTTCCGTTTTTTATTTCTTCATAAAAATCTTCTATCATTTTTTTTTAAAAGCAGTCTCATTTTTTCTTTTCTATTCTTTTTGTCTCTCCAAAAACACTTACGTATAATCTTTCTTTTCTCTCCACTTCCCTTTATCTTTACTCTTTATACTTCAGAAACTGCTTTAAAACAGTTTCTCTTCCTACCCTCTTTCATTCTTTTCTTTTTTCCCTCTCATAAATTGTTTTTTTCCCCACTTTGCATACATTATTTCTCAGATTTATTGCCAATTCCCTTCATTTTTATTCTTTATATTACTTTCTTTTTTGTAGTATATTTCTCTCAATTTGCTACTTTTAATTTTCCATTTTAATATTTTCATCTTCTGCTGTTTTTCCGTTTTTTTCTTACTTTCTTTATTTTCTTACATTTTTCTGTAATCCCTTATCTTCTGTTTTTATTGATTTTCTTTTTTGCTCCTGTCCTTAGAAATAAAAAACATGCTAAAACTATACCTTTATAAATCGCCAACACAGTCCTACTATCCCCCAGAAAGCAGTGGAAGGAAGTGTTGTGTTAAAAATGTGATAGAATTGGCACTAATAGCACAATCACTATAACTCCTGTACTTGCAAAACACTGCAGTGAAATTCACTTCATCATTTACTACATACGCAATAAAACCAAGCATAAAAATACACACATTCTGCTGTAGAAATGAATTCCAACATGCCTAGCCTAGTTTTATTACAGCATGCTGTGTTTCAGTGACTAGCATGCTGTGCTCATTTGCACATGGCAAACAGGTAAACGTGTAAACAACATTCTTTGTGCATTATGAATTAATAGATAAGATCAGCAGGTGATGTTGAGCTTTATGATCCCTATCCACAGACAGTATTTGACACCACGTGGCTCCCTGAAGTAAACGCTTCTGTGAAATACTCGCTAAGACAAACTACTCTAATCATCCTTCAGACTTCCATTACCAGAATGCCAACAGATACAGTTACAGATCGTTGTGGGGTTTATTCGTTTCACAGAGCAAGTCTAAGCAACTGAAAAGTTTACAAGAGAAGCCTGTCTACCACCCAGCAAACATGCTTCATGGAAGCCTATCTGGGGCCACTGTGGCCAGCCCACTGTGGGCCATGATATCAGTGTGAATGCAGAGCACATGTGGGACCCACACTACTGGGTTCAATTGGAGCCCTAGTAGGCTAGCCCAAAATATAGGCTGAGTGTGGGTTGTGCATATTACATAGAGTGTGCATCAAAGTGGGTTTTGGACACAAAAAACCCACAGAGGATCTTGCATGGGGTCACCCACATGGGGCCCATGTAAAATTATAAGAGGTCGACCGATTAATCGGTTTTGCTGATTAATCAGCATCGTTTGTTGATTGCTGAAACTATCAGCAAAAATCCATACCGATAGTTTTTCCAGGTAGCATCCGTTGATGAAGTGGCTTAGAAGATCAGCTGTTATTACAAGAGCGGCATTTAGAGGCAAATGACTAATGTTACGTACTGTTTGTTTTTAGGCGTGAGACTACGTGCTGCACGGAGAGTGCTATATTTATTAATTATACGTTTTTATTTATTAATTATATAATTATATTCATTACTATACTAAACTAAAAACATTTATTACAATCAAAATTAGATAATGATAAAAGTTTTTATTCAATTCATGAGTAAAACTGAATTATGAACCAAACAAAAAGTAAGATATAGAAATACTACTATTTTAATAATTAAATAGATAAGCATTTAAACATTTTTCTAAACGTATTTCATATTTTTTTTTTACCAACATTTTGAAACACCTCTTTCTGAGAGTAGTGTGTCTACAGCTTCTAGAATGCCAGTCAGACTGACTAGCTGTAGGTAACATATATTATATATGTTATAATGAGTGATAACAAACAATTAGCATTAAGTACATTGACAGAAAAACACTCCAGGAAAGCAAGATGACAAATGTGGAATCATTGAGTTAACATTAAGACCGCTGTACCTCAGGTCAGGCCTTTGTTACCTCAGTTTATTCAGTTACTGTCACAGTCGTCATTATTTCAGTACCATAACTTTTGTTACCTCAGCTCGTTCAATTAGCATCAAATCCTTCATTACATCAATTAGTATAATAGCGTTTGTTACCTCAGCTTACACAGTTAGCATCATATCCTTTTTGAACCTCAGCTAATTCCTCATTATAGCCTTATTTACCTCATTAAATTAATTTATTTTACAGCACTATAGCCTTTCCTAAAAACAAAAAACAAAACACAACGCAAACTGGTAAAAATTAGAAAGAATCAGAGGAAACCAAACATAAATCTGGGAAAAATAAAATAAACTTAACAGGGCCACTAGCTGAGAGCCAAATGCTCAATAAAGCACAAAAAAAAACAAGTTGTGAGATTAAAATCGAAAATGAAATAAAATTAAATAAATGAGGTGCAAGGAATTCTTGCTACTCTCACTTTATTTACTACTATTTTGATTATACAATTCACAATGCTAATACTCCACAAAACTGACCCTCATGCTTTTAACCCCAACAAGCATGAGAACACTGCTGAAACTCAAACAGGTTTCCCAAAAACAAAGCCTGGATAATCATTACTACACGGGGTATGAGTATTCATTAATGAGCTTTCCAATGAAGGAAGCCTGCACAACATGGGAAACCTGATCCTTTCGTCTTTTTAATCCCGTGTGAAGGTCCTTCACTGGGTCTGTCATCCAAAACGTCAGTTTCACTCAGGTGAACAGGAATGATGCTGCCAATGCTGATAACACGGCCTTCATGTACTCAAACAGCCATCATGCCGAAGGTGAATACAAGACACACAAAACAGATGCCTGATGTGTGTGATGTGCAAGAGATACTGTAGATATTTTTGTATTATTTAGAAATTAGAGGTGAGAAAAGACAACACTAGTACATGTATATTGATATTATTATAAGTTTGTGTATTAGGTGTATTTTAATATATACAGAACCTGTCAAAGGTTTGGAAACACCAAGTATTTTATAGTTGCATGTTCTTTTAGTTTCTATGTAACAAATAAGATAAAAGGCAAGAACACACACAACAGTGAATGAGTCTGTGGAGTCCAAATATGGCTCTAACAGAAGAACTCTAAGATAGAGAAAAAGAGAGAAGATGTTAGCAGACTGGCTCAGCCCCACAGTCAAACATAGAGGTAAAACCTAATGGTTTGGGGTTGTTTTGGAGCAGTCCTATTCTGCAAATGCAGACTATGCAGACTTATTCTGGAAAGTGAGAGGAAAACTGAACCAACATGGATTTCAGTCCATACTTCAACACCATGCAATTTGGTCTGGACTACAGCTCATTGGAACCGACTTCACAATACAACAAGACAATGAGCAGAAGCGTACATCTGAGTTCTGTAAGTGTTATTTAGAGAGCAAACAGTCGACTGGAGTGTAATCTATCACGGAATGACCTGCCCAGTCACCGCACCTAAATCCTATTAAACTGCTCTGGGATGAACTGGATCACAAGTAAGAAGCAAATCTCCAACTAGTAAAGTCATGGCTACTTATCAGGGATAAATACACATTGTTCACCTTAGCTGTTAAAGTCTGTAAAGCTTCTTTGAGACAATGTCCGTTGTGGAAAGCGCTATAGAAATAAATTTGACTTGACTTGACTTAAAAAAAAAATTTTGTTCTTCCAAGTTTGACAAAAGGAGTAATGACTTTTGGAGAAATGAACTGTCCGGATGCCGAGAGTGTGTAAAGCTCTTATGCTAGGGAAGCATTTTGAAAAATAAAATGGAACATGTGGACATTTATATATTTGTTTGGTCAAAGTAAATCATTAATACAGTTAAATGACTCAGTTTGCCAAGTAGAAACATAAGGAACTTGCATGCGTCTTTAAAAAAAACAATAAAAGACTAGGTGTCTTCACATATCGTGATATGATTAGTGTATAAATACACTGTTCATATCTTAAAGTTCTTACCAATTCTATAAATAATCTGGTCTGTCTTACAGGATACATTTGTAAATAATAATATATGCAGTAAATGGAGATTATTTAAAGAACACATTAATAAGCATTTTCAAGAGACCTGATTGCAGGTCTGAAGCTGAGCAAGAACAGAAAGAGCGCAGCGTGAGTTGTCACCCGAAAAACGCCAGCATGTCATCACTGCTTAATATGGGGATCATCAAATGACAAGTTCCTTCCAAGCGGCTTAAAGCGTTCCGCCCAACACGACATCATCCTGCAAAGTATGTGTGTGTGTGTTCATAATGCCCGAGGAAAATCTGTATGGCATGTGGTTTTCTCATCCTACGTTCCAGTCCTGTTTTAACCCTCCTGCATTAACCGGGCCTCATCATTTCTTCTTGGAAGTCCGTTCCAGTGCATCATGGGATGAAGTGAATGATCATTTTCTGAGTGTTGACATTAATAGCATGAAACAATTCTCTTTTACATTCAAATTGCATCAGTGTAAGATTTTAAGTCAGCAATCGAATGCTTGGTAATTGTTTTGCTTCCTAGTTCCTTCACTTTTTTAGTTTCTACCTCAAGAGTAATTGATATATTTATAATAGAAGCTCTAACAGTATTTGCAGCTGCAATGCAAAATACAGAGATTTCATAACGAGCAGTTCCTCAAACATTATTGTTTCTATAGTAACCGTTAATTCTGGGGGACTTGTATGGTGTCTATTGCACAAAATCGAATAATCTAATAATAAACATGCTATCAAGCACTTGATAGTTTCCAGTGTCAGAGCTTTGTTTAAGTTTTTCTCCACAGGAAAGTCTTCAGGACAGGCCTCACTTTGCTGAAAAATATATATTACACAGAAAATGAAGCTTAAAACCTGACAGTGAGGTCAACTATATTGTGTTTTGTGCCAGAGGGAAGACACACTTCCAAATCATGAAGGGAATTTGACAAGGGAGCGTAAAAGCAAGCACCCTAGTGCAGAGTTGAGATAAAGTGTTTCCTTCCTCGTGATGGTGACAAGCCCATCACTGAGGAGAATAATGCAGATTTATGCTTTTGCCTTGTGCATTTACAGGAATACATTGTCTAATCATTAGGCTATGAGTCCTTTACATGTTACGACGTAGGTTTGATCCAAATTGACCTGCAATACTGTGAGCACTAGAGAGTAAAGTGTCCCTTTCTGTCAGCCCCTTCACCTGAAAACCCAGTCAGCCATACAAAACCGAGCTCAAATGACACAAGGGTTGGGTTACAGTTACAGGATAGAAGCTGAGGCCTTATGACTCTGCTTGCGGGCACTGTACCGGGAAGTGTACTCCACTGTCAGGTGGAGGAATAAAAACCTACATTCTAGTTTAGAGAAAAAACATGAAGCACACATCCTTAGCTTACAGCTAGCATAAAATTTACAGAGAGTGAATAGAGTGATACTATAGGAGTTAGGAATTTCAAACTTGTCAGAATTATGAAAAATACCAATTGTATTATGTGAGCCACCTAAATCTAGTCATAGAGGTTTGATTTTTGTGTCTGTCCAAGTCATGTAGGTATAACCTCTGTGCCAGTCTGTCCCACTGAAGAAGGTCTGGCCTCTGTGCTTAGCAGCCTCAGTCAAGAAGGTATAGTCTCTGTGCCTGTCAGTCCAAGTCAAGAAGCTGTCAGTCCTATTCATAGAGGTGTGGCCTATATGCCTGTCAGTCCCAATAAAGAAGTTTTGGCTTTTGTACCTGTTAGTCTTAATAAAGAAAATGCAGCCTCTGTAGATTTACGGCACACACCCTTATCCAGAGCGACTTTCAACTGAGCAGTTAAGGCAAAGGCAGCATGATGGTGCTGGGATTTGAACACATGCCTTTATGATTCAAAGTTCAATGTCTTCACCAATGAGCTACCACCTCTCACCTTTCAGAACCAATGAAAATGAAGTAGCCTCTATGACTGTCAGCCCAAGTTATTTAGATGTGAACTCTGTGCCTGTCAGTCCCAATGAACCTTCTCGGGCTCTGTAAATGGCATGACCTGTATTCAGTGCTAACAAAAGAAGTGCAGCCTTGGTATCTTTAGTCATAATTTAAAAAAAGCATTGCCTTTGAACCTTCAGTTCTGCTGAAAGAAGGTGTAGGCTTTGTACTAGTAAAAAAAAATAAAAAGATTCAAAGTGCAGGAGGTGTGGCGTCTGTTTCTATCAGGCATTGTGAAGGAGGTGAACCGTGTACACCACTACTACTGTGAGACATATTACATATCATAAAACAGGACACACAGCATTAGAGTTTGCCCGACATCAACTACGATGAAAAAAGATCAGCAAAGGACGCTTAAATTAAGCTTCAGTTCGAAATACAACATAAATTTCCAACTTCAGCCGGCACAATATTCAATGTATGAAATGCTACCACGTTGACCTTTGATGCTGATACACTGCAGAAAGCAGCAAAATACAAGCTGTCTGTGTGTGTGTGTGTGTGTGTGTGTGTGTGTGTGTGTGTGTGATCATCCTGGATGATCCACAACACTCCAGAAGAGACTTGCTTTGTGTTTGGATGAATCACTTCATTCACATGACCCAACAAATGCAAATCATTTTGGTGCGGATAATGCAGGCAATGTGTTAAACATGGGGTTTCTGTAAAACATCAGCACTGCATTACGTTAAGGTATTTCACATCACACCAGTCAAACATTTTTATAAAATGCTGCGCAGGTCACAATAAAAAAAATCCGGATCAATCTTATAAAAAATTCACTGCCAGGCAATGGCTGTATAAATGTCACAACAATGGCAGTCATGTACAGGCTAGGCCGCATGGTATTTCCTAAAACTAGTGCTAAAAGCAGGGTGAGACCACAAAAGGGTTCAAATGTGGGTCATCGATGGCTCCATCTAACCCATGCCCACGTGTTCTGGTAGCTACAGTAGGTCGAAGGTAGTGCTTGTCAAGACAGGAAAAGGAAATGTCAGTCCTGAGTAGGTATATTGGAGTGTGTGTGTGTGTGTGTGTGTGTGTGTGTGTGTGTGTGTATGTACAAGTGTGTATGAGTGAGATAGAAAACCAAGGAAATGTCAGCAGCCTCGTTTAACATAGAAAAGTTCTAAACCTCAGCGTTACTCACCATTTCATGCTGCTCGGTTACTCCAATGAAAAACTCCAAAAAAAAAACCCCACACCAAATAACCATGTAATTGTGCAAAGAGATGTATAAGCAAATCTATAAGAAATCTCATCTTTCTGTCATTCACTGTCAAATTCTTTGTGCTTTTTCCTATTTTGTTAAACAAAACAAAAGGAACCTGCATATGTCTCAAAAACTATAAAAGACTAGGTGGTTTCCAAACTTCTGGCAGACACAGTACCACGTACCAGCTCTAAACCAAAGCTTAGTAACTCAAACCCCGTTAGATGAGCTTGAAGAACCGCTAATAGTTTAGAAGTTGATCCTCGAACAGCTGGCTCAACTAACTAAAATCTCTGAGTGCTCTAGAAACTGTTTAAGTCTGTGCTGAGTTTTAGAAACTACATCTGTAAGCACACTGTACTGAGCCTTTTTTGCCACAGGGTAAACAAGAGCGGGTTAAGAGCTTGTCGGTCAGGCTACACACACACACACACACACACACACACACACACACACACACACACACTAGTTGAAGAGTGTTTGCGTGATGAGCAGTGACAGGCGGTGCTCATGTTACCATGTTACGTTAAAACAATGCTCATTCCTCTTCTATTGCGCTTGCCACTGTAACATTTCCTTTTTATACAAGAAGACTACAAAGTCTTTGATTAAGAAACCTGGCAAATTCGTATTTATATCCATGTAAATACCAAATCATCAGAGCATCGTCCATTTTTGAGTTCCCCATGCATTTTTGGTCTGCTTCAATATGGCCTTCAAAAATGTATCCCTTTGTTTTTTTTTTATTCTAAATAAGACAAAGGGTATTTTAATGATTTTGCATGAAGAAATTCATCTAACAAATGGCATATCCTGCAATTAATATAATCACTGTGATACACTGGCTAAATGCTACAATTCTCACAAACAAGTTTTAGATTCAAGAGTCCATCAGTGAACAATTCATACCCTCAACAATGATAGAGCCATGTCGCCGGTTCACCTCTGTTCCTTCATTGGACCACTTTTGATAGATACTGACCACTGCAGACCAGGAACATCCCACAAGAGCTGCAGTTTTGGAGATGCTATGACCCAGTCGCCTAGACGTCACAATTCGGTCCTTGTCAAACTCGCTCAAATCCTTACACTTGCCCATTTTTCCTGCTTTTAACACATCAACTTTGAGGACAAAATGTTCACTAGCTGCCTGATATATCCCACCCACTAACAGGTGAAGATAAAAGATAATAAGAGATAATCAGTGTTATTCACTTCACCGCTCATAATCTTATAATGTCGTAATGTTATACCTGATCGGTGTATAAGATCAAACTTATAGTCACTAAACTTATACATTCTTTTATACAACTTTATCTCTATAAAGCTTCTTTGAGACAATGTCTATTGTTAAAAGCTCATTAAAAGCTCTACAAATGAAAATGGACTGAATAATTGGTTCCTCTAAGAGGTTTCCTCCTTTACCACCTCAGGGAGTTTTTTCCTCGTCACACTTGCCACTAGCTCTCTCATTAGGGATAAACTTATAAGGGCTAAGCTTATACAGGCTGATTTATAAATGTCAAATTTAAATGTGTAATCTATTGTTTTTTATAAAGCTGATTAAGGACAGTGTCTATTGTTAAAAGTGCAAAATAAATTTATTCTGAAGTAACTTATTTGGCTATATTTCTAAAACGCTGGATTAATGAGTCGTTTAAAGAGTGATGATCCTTCCCAGAAAAAATCACATGAATGGATGGATGTATCAGTATTTGGTTCACATGTACTCTCACATGCCTTTTTTTTTTCCTTTTCAGCTTCGGATCCCAAACACATGACCGTCTGATGGCTTTTATTCAACAAATGCACTTCATTTACTCCCACAATATCGATCTGAAGTGGAAGCTCAATAGAAGAAAACTGACATATTGGATCTAAATCAAATATATTTAAATATCAAAGAATAGAATTTCAAAATCAGACAGTATCATGTATCAGACGTTACTCCGAGCTCAGATGTAGTTCAGTGAAATAATACACGTTATCGAATCTGGTACCACATCTGGCCTTGGAATCACTCGTGACTATTCAAGTTGTGAGACTTTTGAGAGTCTTGCTTCACCTCCAGTTGGTAAAAGAGCACAGTGTGCTGTTGAATTTGGCTCGGCTTTCTGGGTGACATGTCAGGCCAGAGGCTCCGTCTCTTCCCCGGCACAAAGCACAGAGCAGGACGAATAAAAACGGCTTTATCCGTTCAGCCGGGCGCATGATCATCAGAGCCGGCTTTGTCACCACTGATTTCATCTCTGCTGTGTGTATCTGAGTATTAGAATCGTTCATTATCTAATCAGAATTTGTTGGACATAAATAATTATTTTGTACAATTAAAAGCTATTCGCAAAAAGATACTTTTCATTCAGTGATACATTTAATTTTATGACAGACAAAGTTATCCGAAGAAATGTACAATTATCTTACATTTATACAACTCCGCATCCTTTCGAAAGTGTCATCGTTTTCGAAAGCCTACGTTTTCACGATCTACATTATGTCATGAAAACCGCGTTTTCAGATCGATCCGCTTTGGAGATCGTTTTCAAAAAGCAATTTTCCGTTGACTGAAAACGCCGTCTCGGTGTGGACAGTTCCGGTCAAACCGGAGGGAAAAACACGCATTTTCAAATGAAAACGTATCAGTGTTGACATTGCCTTAGAGGCCTTGATCAAGGGCCCAGCATTTGGCAGTATGGTGGTGCAGGGATTTAAACTCACAACCTTCTGATTAAAGGTCCACAGAAGACGATATCGCTGCCTTCTAGAGTACGATTTGATCTTCTAAATACATTATAAGAGATGCTGCATGGATCGAATAACCTTGTGTACACCGTGTATGTAGACTGTATGACGATGACACCTATTGAATTGTAAGCTATGATGCAAGAACAACAGCTACAGGACATGGCGTACAAGCAAGACCACAAGATGTTGCTCATTATTGAAATCCCACCTACTGGTATTCCTGTTAGCCCTTTAAGCTTCTTGGTTTTTAAGTTTTAGCATTTTAGTGAATTGACCAATGCGTCATGTTGCGTTTTTCCTGACTAGTCAGTAGACATATGTAGGATGTAGCAGCAAACATATGGTGAGATGGTCATCCTGATTTTTCACTGTCAGACCACCATTTAGAAACCAATGTAATCGCCACGATTGTTACACGTTAATTAGCTATTTTATCCGGGACAGCAAATAATCCTACAATGTACAGTATACCAGGTGTCCTCGCCTACACTTTCTATCACACAGTAACCAACACAAAAATCGAATTTGACATTGCAACCAATTACATTCTTAACTGGTCTCCCCAAACGGGTGCCAAATAACCAATATTAACGAGGTCAGATCATGCTGAAACATTGTGCTGGTGATTACAGACTCCCTTTTGTTCCTCTCATGTCATCTATTGTAGTAATTAGTAAGAGATAGAGGTGTAAATGTGTACATGTACATTACAGCAAGGTGAAATTCTTTCTTCGAATATCCCAGGGATATTCCCAATAGGAAGCTCTGGTCAGAGCACAGGGTCCGACATGATACAGTACCCCTGCAGCACAGAGGGTTAAGGGCCTTTCTCAAGGGCCCAGGAGCAGCAGCTTGGTGATACCATGGCTTGAACCCCTGACCTTCAGTTTACTATCCCAGAGCCTTAACCATTAAACTACAGTACCACTTGCCGAATCCGAATTTAAACACGTTTTAGGCGAAATGTATTTTTTTTAAATCGCTTATGGCCACTTTAATTTCCAGCGAGTTTGAGTTAAAGGCTTTTAATCGTCATATATGCAATATGGCAGTGAACATTGTTCTCCACAAATCACACATTGTTAGGAAGCACAAGGTCAACCATGATACGGCACCCCTGGACCACAGATAATTAAGGGCCTTGCTCAAGGGCCCAACATTTCAAACTAGGTGGCTAACGCCTGACCTTTCCAAACAGTAACCCAGACCCACAGATCTCCCAAAATCTGCATCTGTATATGTACATGACATTGCAGAACATACTGGTAGATGGTCTGGTCTGAAGCTCTTCAAGTTCCTGTTTATCTACAATGTTTAGCGTCCGACAGCTCAGTTTCTGCCTGGTTCTCCCTTTGATCATGGTGTATTAGGTATTTGACATCACTTTAATGGTGTAATCCTCTCTTTAAGAAGCCAGGCTTAGTCATGGGTTTTGAATGAATGAGGCTGGAAGACTGCTGCAAGTCCACAAATTGACTTTACACATCATGAAGAGACATGCACATGATCTAGAGAAGATTTAAGATCTCTTTTTAGTGATCTCCAAACCAATAATGCATGGTATTAAGAAAAAACATTAATGGTGAGATACCTATAAATCAACTTTTCTTTATGCTTTTTTATGATTCTTCTTCTTCTTCTTGCAAATGAAGCAGATCAGAACTTAACCCCTAAAAGATTTAAACTGCATCTTACCTGCAGGAACAGAGCTCCACTTTATCCACCTCTGGATTGAAAAGTGCACAGCTTGCCAGAGTTTCAGTTTGTGCTCTTGTTATTATTGTACTTCCCTGCTGATGGATCGCATCTCTGCACCTCCCAGTGTTTAACCCGGGCTAAGCCACTGTGGAAAGCCATAAAGCTCACAAAGCACTAACATAGAACTTACCCTGAATGGTAATTCATTTATTTTTAGCAAACGCTAAAAATAAAATCCGAGTGCAGTCCATTTTGTTAACTCAGAGATGTTTAATATTGTGAAACTTTTATGTTTAAAAAGTGATTACCCATTCAGTATTGTTGTCGATGACTTGCGCCGCCTACGAGTATAACCTACGGTTCAAGAGGTGTTATTATCGTACAGTCTACTTACTTGTTGCACACAAGGTTATTAGATCTGTGCAGCAGAGTGTGAAATGCTATGGTCTTTATCAGATTGCTCAAATCAGACTGCAGAAGTCAGGAATATTATCTTAGCCTTGGGCATGTGGTAGCTCAGTGGTTAAGATATTGGTCTTCTGATCAAACAGTCATGAGTTCAAATCCCAACACTATTAATCTGCCACTGCTGCGCCCTTGAGTAAGTAAGAAAGAAAAAAGGTGCTTTATTTCTTCGCATATCCCAGCAATGTTAGGAAGCAGAGTTCAGAGAGCAGGGTCAGCCATGTTACAGCACCACTGAAGCACAAAGGGTTAAGGACCTTGCTCAAGGGCCCCAAGAGTGGCAGCTTGGCAATAAAGGCCTGTAACCCTCAACTGCTCAGTTGGATGAATGAGATAAGTCTTAGAAACTCAGCAAGTGTATTATCAGCAATTTAGCACATCTAATTCTCCTTCTTGTACGCTTTGGGAGGTGAGATCAAACCAGAGAACCTGAAAGAAACCAATACGGACATAGGAAAACACAATCAGGCAGGTCATCAGGCTGCAAAGCGTTTCCTCCTGCCGATCAACAGTCATGGCTTGTTGCAGATACACTTGAACATCCCTCACTTTATAGTGCGTTTCAGGTGTTGCTGCACTCTGAGAAGAGCTTCGTTTGCACAAATGATAGTCCTTTTGGCCTCCCATGAGCACCTGTTGTGCTGCCTAAAGGGGCGTTTTACTGAAAGTGTGTCGGAGACAGGTTTATTCTGTCTAGCCTGTTTTTTTTTTTTTGCACAGTGTTTGTTAACAGCAGTAGTTGGAGACGGATGATCCTCTGTGGCTCAGTGGTTAAGGCATTGGACTTTGGATTGGAAGGTTAAAATCTCAGCACCACCAGGCTGCCACTGCTGGGCCTTCGAGCAAAGCCTTTAACCCTCAACTGTCCAGTTTTAAGTCGCTCTGGATAAGGGTGTCTACGAAATGCCATAAATGTTCATGTATTAGATCTTCAGACTAAACCCTGTCAGTGTAGGAACAAACAGAACAGGAGTAATTAATAAAACCAGGACATAAAAGAAAAACCTTAAAGCATTCCTATTCTTCATGCATTATTCGTTATTAGCTATGAATACATTATAAATGAGTTCAACTCAAGGCTAAATGTAAACCAGCCACTCTAGCGCCATCTGGAAGTTCATTACTGTTAATGTCCCGTGGAAGTAGAAGGTTAGAAATAATTTAAAAGCCCTCTCTCTATTTTTCTCTCTATTTAAAAAGGTAGCCATTTGGGCTGCTAATCATGTTTCCTCGCACACAGGAGAACACCGTTATGGCACTGCAACATATATCATTTACTGGATGGGAAGCCATTAGGTCACTTCATCATCTTTAATGGACAAAGTGGAACTCTATGGGAGACATTTTTTGTAGCACATATCACATTATTATTAATTTCTTTTGTCATTTCTTTTTTTTTTTTCTTTTCTTTTTTTTTTTTATTCTTATTAATTACTGTATCACATTTCACACTCACAGTGTTATTTCTCTCTGTTTATTAATTACTTTCTGATATTTGTACCACTCAGTATGACCAAAGAAAATGACTAGTGAGGAGAGTGTGTTGGGAGAGATTTAGGGAGTATTTTGAGCAGCTGATGAACGAGAAAAATGAGTTAGAGAGAAGGTTGCTGGAGGTAGCAGAGCTGAAGATGTTGAGGTTTTTGTTGGAAGTGACGAGGATGGACAGGATTAGAAATGAGTTTATTAGAGGGACAGGGCATGTAGGACGTTTTGGAGACGGATGTGAGGGAGGTGTGATTGAGATGGTTTGGACATGTGCAGAGAAGGGACATGGGGTATATCAGTAGAAGAATGCTGAAGATGGAGCCCCCAGGAAGGAGGAAAAGAGGAAGGCCAAGGAGGAGGTTTATGGATGTGGTGAGGGAAGACATGCAGGTAGTTGGGTTGAAAAAGGCAGATTTAGAGGACAGGGGGGTATGGAGACGGATGATCCGCTGTGGCGACGCCATCATGTGCAAAATAGTTTGACCTGTATATTGAAAACAACAATTTCCTTTCCCTTCTCGGCGTTGTTAGTTTTATTCAAGTATGGGTTCAGTAATGAGAGAGAAGGCTATCAATCACCACAGTAGACAAGTGATCCTTTTTTTTTCCTTTTCAAAATGCAGTTTATTCGTACGATATGATCTGATGTCTCAATGTCATCACACTTTCAGAAATAATACAAAATAAAACTGCATAGGTAAGAGTTGATATGAGATTTCCCCGTTTGTAATATCTGTGAATAACCAGGAGAGGGCAGTACAGGCTTTAAACAGCGGCTTGTTGAAGGCAAATGAACTGGTTATAATTTCCACTTCGTCTGGATCTAAATTCTCCCATTACCCACTCTTGTACACTTAATTTAGCAAATCAGTTTCTTCAGTAAACATTAGGTATTATATCCATTGGCAGCCAATTAATTTAATTATTTAAACGAAGTTTTTTAGCCCTGGTTTATCAATCTGATTGGACAAGTGGCATTCTGTAACGTAATTCTGACGTTAAATTTGAAAGCCACAAATTATGTAAAGGGAATAAGAGAAGCCAGATTCTGTTTCACTTTTGACAGGAATGTTTGAAAGCTAGAGAACTAGCTGATGGACTGGCTCTAAGATCTGTGAAGCAAAACCGTGTATATATACATATATCAGAGTTGAAGATGCTGAGATTTTCATTGGGAGTGACAAAGATGGACAGGATTAGAAACAAGTTTTTTAGAGGGACTATGCATGAAGGATGTTTGGGGTATATCGGTAGAAGATCACCAGGAAGGAGGAAAAGAGGAAAACCAAAGAGGAGGTTTATGGGTGTGGTGAAGGAAGACATGCCGGTAGTTGGTTTGAAAGAGGCAGTTGTAGAGAATGGGGTGGAGACGGATGATCCGCTGTGGCGACCCCTTACGGGAGAAGCCGAAAGAAAAAGAAGATATAAAAATATATATATAGATAGTGTCCAAAATGCCACTCAATCAATTTAAATTTCTTATTTATAAAACTGTTGTGTAAAATCAATACCACACTCATCATCAAGGTCTTAAACTGAACATTGGCACAGCTGTTATTACCTGCAAGCTCGTACTTATGCCTGAATCACAACCTTGTTGATACCCAGGAATCCTGTACTTTTGTTGGTGCAATAATTGATCAGCAGGTTATTTACTGCAACAGTGTTAGAAAGATTCTGAGTTAAAATCCAAAACCTGTTACAGATTCACTGCCTGGGCACTGACCATGGTGCTTAAGCCTCATCTGCTCTGCTCAAATGCTTGGATTGTATTTTGTGTTTTATGCTAGCCACTTTGGGTAAAAGAGCCTGCCAAATTAGAAACCAAAACAAGAATCAAGCTTGGAGAAATACAGACAAAAACCTGTTCATATTAAATTCTCCACAGCAGTGTTCATACTGTTCCAATCCTTACTTAAAATCTGTTGGGTTTTCAAATGTGTTTAATAGACCATTAAGGGCCCCATCTTCAATTTTAACTCGATTCAGGGATGCAATCACACTTTTTACGCTCCGATGGCCAAGATAGCGCCTATGACCTTATTGGGTTGACATTCTAAGGTGGAGCAAAATAGTAACCAACATTCATAAAAAAATCATAATGTGAATTAATCTTAAGCTCCAGGGAAGTGAAAATGCTAACATTACAAAATGCTATATCAGTAGCTAAAGTTAGCTAATAAAAATCTGAACAAAAAAAAAATCAATGTTATGCTTCCAAATAATAGATATTGTTCATTTCACCAATTTTGCTTCACCTGTTTGTTTGTGGTGGTCAGGAATAGTACACTTCTTTGTTAACTTCATGCCTTGTCTTAATGCATGACACTGCCAGTCCTTGCTTTGGGGCACCTTTCAAATTCCCCACAAATGTTGCACTGGGAGTATTATATTTATTTTATCATCTGACATTATTAGTGATGGCGGGTGGCCCTGCTTCAAGATAGGGTCCTTGAACCTTAAAGGGATTCCAGAGAATGAAGAACAAAGAACTATTAATTATAGATAGTTCTCCAGGTCTTAAGTCCAATCAAACAGGAGCACACCAGATTGCACTTATTTAATCAATAGGTCTTGTTGTTGGCCCTGAATTCAGTGTCATTCTGCTGGGTTAGAACGATCATTGGAAACATTGGCCCTTAGGATTGGACACCTCTGATTGTGATTGTGAGAACATTGTGAATTCTCAGATAACACTTGACACGTTTCATCAAGCCTTCATTACTTACATTTGGGTTTCTAGGAAGAGCGCATCATATAGTCTGGTGAACCCCAGAATTTTTACATTGTGGCTAAGAGTTACAAAAGCAGGCTTGTTTCCAAATCTGGTCTTGGAAGTGTACAAGAGATTTTTTGTTCTTTTTCACAGCAAGCACAAAACACACAAGTGCAGTGGTTCTCAAACTTTTTCTGCTATTCCCCACTTAGGTTTTCAAGCCCCAATTGTCCTCAATCATCCAAAAATGGTAATAAAATTCTTCAGGATTCGGTTTTAAAATGTCTAATTTATTGAAATATAAATTCGAAATCAATAACATCAAAAGCATCAAGTTAAAAAAGAGAGGACATAAAAGTGTAGTTGTGTTAGGTACCCTAACTGATTTTGTTTTAATTTACTTGCATTAATTACCTAATTGTTTGTTTGTGGGTGCTTTGAGTGTATGAACTTTATTTTAAATTGAAGAAAATCATTGAAGAACACAAAAAAAAATACTGTATATATAAATCCTGCCATTCATTGCGCCCCACCTGCCATGCCTATATTCCCCACTAGAGGGACGTGCCCCACATTTTGAGAACCACTCCACTAGTGGTTAGTTGGTGTTGGAAAAGTGGGAGAAACCAAAAGAATTGGACTCCCTGGAGTCTTAAAAAACAAGCTGCTGATTGGAACCATTGGTGTCACTGGGATTTAACCTTCAAGGACACATCTATTTTACAATTAGTATGTATATTTCAAAAGAAGGTAATGATGGAAGGTAAATTATGTTTATCTTGTGGGAGTTAATGTAATATTAATACAATAGTACATAACATTTACTTTCCCAGGTGAAAAGTACATACTTAAGGTACACGTGATGCCTCCTTGATGGTACCTTCCATGTTTATTATAGTGTAATTTTTCTGAGCATGTGATGACCAAATGAAAACATTAAATTGAGATTAGGTAGAGTTAAGCAGGCTTAAAACTTAGGTGATCTGTTATTTCTTCTTCACATCCAACTGGTAGGTAGTTTGGAAGCCTTCGTCCCAGGCGTAGATCTGCTTGTCTTGCGGGTGATAGTGCATGCTCGAGTGGCTGGAGTAGCGCTTTGGGAAGTATATCAAAGGCAATTCTTCAGTCCAGATGCTGTCATGGATATCGAACAGGCACTGGATGTTGGAGCGGCCTCCAGAGTGTGAGTTGTAGACGACATACATGGTGCCGCAGATTATGAAGGCACCTTCTGCATTGTAGCTCTTGCAGGTCGTATCCCATGTGTGCTCTACCGACAGACCTTTGGAGTCCAACTTGGTGATCACAAGATTTCCTCCAAAGTCCGGATCGGCATGGATGACCCATAGTCCCATCTCATCCACAGCAAAATCCAGGAAGGTGTAAGGAGTGAGCCCGTAAACGGGGAGGCGTCCAGCGTTGGGCAGAATCATGCGGTCAACAATGGTGTGGTTGGAAAGGTCAACCTTGAGCACTTCATTTCGGGTATCAGCATTGTGATAGTAGACAAAACCATCATAGACTGTGTGGCCTGTTCCCTGCCATGGCCGAGGGAGATGGATGACCTTGGGCTTGTTGGTGGAATTGGTCTCGGTGAAGGTCTTTATTGAACCAAACTGAAGCAGTGTTTTGTTCCTCGAGCCACTAAAGTGGTAGATCTTAGAGGAGCCTGTGGTTGGGTCTTTCAGCCATGAGCCTATTAAATCTCCTGCTTTCTTGAGGATTTTCTGCGATTTGACGCCAGAGAATTTGATGTTACACTCTGAATGAAAACAGGAAAGACATGAATTTTACATTCAAATTCAACTCTGAGATCAAGTTGAAAGTCAGTGTGTTACATAAGCAAACTCTCTCATCAAATTTGCAAAAAAAGCTGAGAGCATCAACTCAGAGCAGGATATAAGTTTAAAGTCGTTTACCTTTTCCCTGTCTGATTACAGCTTTCCCTTTGCTTTGGGCTTCTTTAACTTGTTGATCCAGCAGAAAGTCTGAGATCTCTACACTGGATGTGTCAGGGAGCTTATTTTGCAGGTACTCGACGTCTCTTTCCACTCTGTCCACCCGTGTAGCCAGGCTGTCCACATAGCCCTGAATCTCTGTCTTCAGCGCTCTCACACTTTGAACCTGACCACGCATCTCTGCGGCCATATCATACATCCTCTGGTTGACCGTCTGGACGTTCCGATCGCATTGTATAAGACGTTCCTGTGCGAAGATAAAATGCAAAATAGAATTATAAGTGGAACAAAAGCACATTGGATACATTTGGTGCCCCATGTTTGCTTCCATTGAGCAACAATGCTAATGTAATAATATGCCATATTTTGAAATGATTCTTGCCTCAAATCTACTGTATTGTAAGCTGTTGAAGTAGTTTTGGAAACAGTGTGACGGTAATGTATAAACATGAGCAAAATATATATATAAATACAACCCCAAAGGAAGATGGCATGCGTGAACATGATCAAGAAAAACTCACATCCACTTTTTCACTTTTTCACATTTTCCACTTTGCCTTGTACATTTTAAATGAGCTTTGGCCCAATGAGGACGGCAGCGTTTCTGGATCATGTTCTCGCATGCCTTCTTCTTTGCCTGAAAGAGATTTAACCACTATTTGTGGATGGCATGGCAAACTTTGTGCACAGACAATGATTTCTGTAGGTGGTAATGAACCCATGCAGTGATTTTTATTACAGAATCATAAATCCAGTGACGTCTGAAGACCCGAAGATCATGGTCATCAATACTGATTTTCACCCTTGTCCTTTTTTCATGCACATAGATTTCTCCAGGTTCTTTGAAAACTGATGATATTATGTACAGATGTTCAACTGTTTTGCAATTGCATGTTGAGGAACATTTTTCTGCAAATGTTCACAGATTGGTGAAGCGCTGCCCAATTTTACAGATGCACTATTTACTCCCAATCATCTTACTGACCTGTTGTCAATTATCCTCATTAGTTGCAAACTGTTTTTCCTCGTTTTGGAGACAAGGTGAGGGAGGTGTGATTGAGATGGTTCGGACATGTGCAGAGGAGGGACATGGGGTATATCAGTAGGAGAATGCTGAGGATGGAGCCACCAGGAAGGAGGAAAAGAGGAAGGCCAAGGTGGAGGTTTATGGATGTGATGAGGGAAGACATGCAGGTAGTTGGGGTGAAAGAGGCGGATGTAGAGGACAGGAAACCGAAAAAAGAAGAAGAAGTTGCAGACTTTTGTTGCACCGCCCGAACTTTTTTGAGACCTGTTGCAGCCATCAAATTTAAAATGACCTTTTTTATTGAAATAGTTTTATTTTCTAGTTTAAACATTTGATATGTTTATATTGTGTATAAAATGTGGGCTTATAAGATTTGCAAATTGTTTTTATTTACATTTTGCACAGTGTCTCAACTTTTTTGGAATTGGGGTTGTATACAGTATATTGTATATAATGTGGGCCTACATTACCTCAGAGAGAGAGAGAGAGAGAGAGAGAGAGAGAGAGAGAGAGAGAGAGACAATATATGGACAAATGTTTGTGGACACCTTTGTGTCACAACTTGTAAAGCAAACATGTACTTTATAAAGATAATGTATTTCAATGTAAAAGCTAAAATTATGCACTCTTAAACCTTTCATTTTTGTTGAAATGTAGATATATTGTAGCTCCTTTCCCTGACTGTGCTTTTTCATAAAACAAACACAATGAAACTATAATATAAAGGTTTTTAGCCTCAACCTAAATAAAATTGGACTGCATTTTTGTTTAATCACATAAAAAATGTTTTTCCAAAAGACTCTATTAGACTCTTACCTCCATCTCCATGATTCTCCTCTGAAAATATTCCATCATAAATGCATCCTGGGTTGATCTTTGAGCTCTTACCACACTCAAGGACAAGAATAGCATTGCTAAGAGTTTCAAAAACATCCTGCTATACTCAAACTCTAACAGAAAAAGCCAGAAAGGGGGGAAAAGTTCTCTGCTGCCCAAATACAGTTGTCGCGTGAAAATGGCGCCTGGCTGAAATGTGTTCTGTTGGTTGTTATCCAGTGTGATTCTGGGATTCAGTCCTGAACAGGCTACAGGAAAGGCAGGTCCTTACAGGCTGTCAGTGTATTTGGAGGCTTAATAATCTCCAGATGTCCTGACACGTCCCCACACAGTATTAGATTGAAAATCGTAAACACCATCAGGATCACACATCTGCTGTATTATAAAACCCGAATATTTTGTGGTATTTCAGCGCACATTTCAAAAGGAGAATCGCTTCAATCTCACATACACCCTCATTTCGTTATTCCTCTGAATGTCATTGATGTGGTTGGGATTTTAACGTTTGCTTTTTGCTCTTTTTTTGGACTGCAGTTATGAAGCTAAGATGAAGTGTAAGCATATATACTGGTCGCAGTCTGTCTTGGGAAAACTGCTAAAGGGCATTAAATGAACACTCACACAAATGCAAACATACACCCTCTGAAATGTATGCACGCAGGCAGTTCAGCATCCATCTATGGTTTTGGGGAGCAGAAAGAAAACCAGGAGAAAACTTAAATGAAAAGAACATGCAAAATATCCAGACAATAACCTGAGTTCAAGATCAAACTGAGGACTCCAGAGCTTTGAGGCAGTGTACATCATCATTTCCCCAAATCTTCCTATATTTACTTTAAAATACTTTTATCTGTTTTGGTTCTTTTATATATAGAAATACCATGTAAAGTTCTCCCTTGAAACTTGAATTGAGAACATTTTTGGATCATGAATGTTTAGAGGTGAATGACATTTTTGACTTGTTTATCAAGTGGGGGGAAAAAGCTCAACTTGGTGTGTGTATAACGTTCTTCAGTGGATTTTTTTGATTATTTTCCTGAATGACTCCTATTACACATGAAGAAAGGAAGTCAAAGGAATTCTGTCTGGCAATGAGCACAGACGCAGACGCTTCCTGAGACAGACGCAGCCCAACTGCAGTTACTAAGTAGTAGTTACAAGCTTATAGCTTCTAAGTTTGTACATCAGATACAGATCAAATACACCTTGAGGGGATATTTTATTTAAAGCTATATGTTTCAGGTCTGAATTCATTCTAATTCTTCCTACAGGATGTGTATTCTGTGTACAGGTGAATCTGTGAATGTGTGAATATTTCTTTTAGACATTCTCATCCGTAGAGGGCAGCACATTGCAAAAACAACACCTTGGAGTATAATCCATGTATTCTCTGAACTAAAAACCAATGATGGATGCAGTCTGTTGTGAACATCAGTATGGGTATATCTAACATACGAATCAAAGCAAATTCATCTGTAAAAAAAAAGAAAAAAAAAAAAAAGACAAAGAAGTTTAATGGAAATATAGAAATCCTTGGTACTAATATAAAATCTTTAAATGTATTCCTAATGAGCAAGATATATGTACTTGGGGCAATGAGAAAAAAAATAACCTACAGTACCTGAAATGTTTTTCAAAGACTGACATTTACATAATCCAGAGCGACTTACAATGATGATTTATACAACTGAGCATTGAGGATTGTTGCTCAAAGGCTAGGCAGGGGCAGCTTGAGGGTTCTGGGATTTGATCTCACAACATTCCGATCACAGGTTAACATCTTAACTACTGAGCTATGGAGGAACTGCAAATTCTGAAGTGAATATGTGAATTTTGTGAATATGTACAGTATGTATATCTCTTCTCCACCCACTCCACCCTGTCTGCACTCTTTTCTTCACTTCTCTAACAATCTCTCCATTACTTTGCACTGTTGACCCCTGGTACTTAAACTCCACCACCTTCTCCACCGCTTCTCCCTGCAACCGCACCCTTCCACTGTCCTCCCTCTCATTCACACACATGTACTCTGTCTTACTCCTACTGACTTTCATTCCCCTTCTCTCCAGAGTGTACCTCCACCTCTCCAGGCTCTTCTCCACCTGCTCCCTACTCTCACCACAAATCACAATATCATCCGCAAACATCATAGTCCATGGAGACTTCTGTCTTCTGTAAACAGGAAAGGGCTCAGCGCCCATCCTTGATGCAGTCCAACCTCCACCTTGAACCAGTCTGTCGTTCCTACTGCACACTTCACCACCCTCACATACTTCTCTGACATACCTGACTTCTACATTCAATACCACAACTCCTCTCTCGTACGCTTTCTCTAAATCCACAAACACACAATGCAACTACTTCTGACCTTCTCTATACTTTTCAATCAACATTCTCAAAGCAAATAAGGCATCTGTGGTGCTCTTCCTCGGCATGAAACCATACTGTTGCTCACAGATGGTCTCTTCTCTCAGCCTGGCTTCCACTACTCTTTCCCATAACTTCATGGTGTGACTGATCAACTTAATTCCCCTGTAGTTACTGCAGATCTGCACATCTCCCTTATTCTTAAAGATCGGTACCAGCACACATCTTCTCCATTCCTCAGGCATCCTCCCACCTTCCAAAATCCTGTTAAACAATCTGGTTAAAAACTCCACTACCATCTCTCCTAAACATCTCCATGCTTCTACCGGTATGTTATAAAATACTATATAATAATAATAATAATAATAATAATAATAATAATAACTGACATCTGCTGGGGCTTGGTGTTGTGGTTCAGCTTTTTTCCACACTTTTCTGAAAACCTTCTAGTTCATGCTTTTTTTGGATAAAAAGTAGCTAAAGAAAAATCCTTAATTTTTTAAAGACTCATCTCATGATGTAGAATTACTTGGTTAGTTTATGTAAATAACACCTGCCTCTTTACACTAATTATTCTGCATCTACTCTATGTATGTTATTTAATTTATATAGTTTTTTCACTGCAGTGCACCACTGTCATACCGTCCCACCTCTAAATTGAGGTTTGTGGTAATTGTGTGACAGCAGGTCTGGATAATACCGTGGATTTCCTGCACTATTAACAGCTGAGCTGTCACTTCCTGTCAGTACTGTACTGTGCATGTGTGGAGTGAGCTGTAGAAACTCCTCATCAACTCACTCAGCCTGGAGCGTGAAGCTCTTCATTATTATGCAGCATTTTGGATGTTGTCTTTAGAGAAGTGAAGAAAAAAGTGCAGGCAGGGTGGAGTGGGTGGAGAAGAGTGATGGCAGGAGTGATTTGTGATAGAAGGGGATCTGCAGGAGTGAAAGGGAAAGTTTATAGGACTGTGGTGAGACCTGCGATGTTGTATGGGTTAGAGACAGCGGCATTGAGTAAAAGACAGGAGGTGGAGCTGGAGGTAGCAGAGCTGAAGATGTTGAGGTTTTCGTTCGGAGTGACGACGATGGACAGGATTAAAAATTAGAGACAGTGCATGTAGGACATTTTGGAGATAAGGCCCAATTAAGCATGTGCAGAGGAGGGACATGGGGTATATCGGTAGGAAAATGCTGAGGATGGAGCTGCCAGGAAGGAGGAAAAGAGGAAGGCCAAGGAGGAGGTTTATGGATGTGGTGAGTGAAGACATGAAGGTAGTTAATTTGAAAGAGGCAGATGTAGAGGACAGGTTAATATGGAGATGGATGATCCTCTGTAGTGACCCCTAATGGTAAGAATATAGAATATAGAAGTACTACTATAGAAGAACTAATACTACTAATAACAATAATACTAATAATAACTCACAATTAAAATAGAGATTGGAGTCAGTGGTGATGGGTGAAGAGTTGTGTTATTAGACTAAGTTTATAACTAGATTGCATGCATAGATATAGCGGCCATACACAACAATGTTGACGCTCAATAACACTCAATTTGGCTGACTAGAAAAACTTTGCCATAATTTCCAATGTTCGTGTTTAAAAAAAAAAAAAAAAAAAAAAAAGATTATAGCTATTAAAAGATTTATGCTAATTGGTGCTATATTTAAATACTGTATGTTTTTTGGTATCAGTGCAGCTTTTAAAGCTGAAATTTAAATAAAAAATAAATAAATAAAAAATATATAATGGAGCAGGTTGGTAATGGTGAAGGAGCAGGTTGAGGATGGTGAATAAGCAAGTTGAGGAGGGAAGAAGAGATTTTTCTATGGTAATTGTTACTTTAATTAAATTCTTTTGGGGAGTTTTTTGGTCAGATTTCAGCTGAAACGTTTAAACTTGACATGTACATACATTGCCAACATAAATATTAGCATCATAAATTGGTTTATCCTGAACAAGCAAGCCAGTCGAGACGGTGATGAGGGAGAAATCTCCCTTAGATGGAATGAGGAAGAAACCTTGAGAGGTAGAGAACCATTCTCATTTGGGTGACCACAAATATTCATTCTTTATAGTTCCATCATTGTTGAGTTATCAGTTGTTCACTGATGGAGGTTTGAATGCAACCTTTTTTCTTTTCAATTTTAAACATTTTAGCTGAAATCTGACCAAAAAAATCCCCAAAGTATTTAATTAAAGTAACCTTTACCATAAAAAAATTTAGTTGATATTCCAAAATGTATTGCTGTGTTGAATTAGGGTTACTGATGTCCTATAACAGCATGTCCCAACATGTTTTATTCCATTTATACTACAGCAAATTCCAATAATTATGATTTAAATAACTGGCATGCTGTGTTTTATACTCATTTACAGTACTGCTGTGAAACATCTGTGGAACAATTCATTCCTGTGATTATTAGAGCTGAGATATTGCAGCTATAAACCGTTGTTTCTCTTAAGATTTTCTTTTTTCTTTTTTTTTTTTGTGAAAGGTAAATTGAATAAAAAAGCAGTTTATTTTTCAGGATTATGAACAGGAACTTGAAGATGTATCAGCCACTGTACAATACCTGATCCCAGAATTGAGTTGATGTCAAGCCATGACTCTCTGTGCCTGATTGATGTTCAATTGCACTTAAATTACAGCATTTAACATACGCCCTCATACAGAGTGACCTACAATTACCTGAGCAGCTGAGTGTTAGGGGCCTTGCTTAAGGGCCAAACAGTGGCAGCGTAGTGTTCCTGAGATTCGAACTCATAACCTTTTGAGCGTAAGTTTAACATTTTAAACACTGACCTTCCACTTTCCACCTTGCATCTTACATTTAACTCTCATGGTTGTTATTGATTTTCACAGTCCTCATATTAATAATCAGGTAATAATTTCTGTCGACATTTTTTCTTTTGTCATATTTGAACTTTTGAACTCTTAACATACATATTCTCTGCATTTGCCTACACTTGGAAACATGTGACATTTATGCTACTGAGAACCGACATTGTCTTCTATACTGAAGAATGTCCTGTGTTGAAATTACAAAGTTAAAATTCAGACATAAAAAAAAAGCACAATGTGCAAAAATCTGACCTTAGGGGAAAGAAAAACATTGTGATTCTTTAGAGTATTACATTAAATATGGTTGTGGCATTTTTAGGAACCATTAAAAAAATCTTGCTCTGAATACTGAAAGGGCATATATGCCAGTTTGTTGTGCTCCTTAATCAATATGTTATTTTCTGTAAAAATCCTTACATTTTTTCAGGATTTCTTTTTGCTTTCTTATATAAATCTACACTGTTTGGACAAAAATTTATCGACACCTGACCATAACATGTGCTCCCATTCCACATTTATTCCTCATTCACTGTTATAGCGACCTCCACTCTTCTGGGAAGATGTTCCACTAGATTTTGGAGTGTGTTTGTGCTTGAGATTTGTGTTCATTCAGCTACATGGGTGTTAGTAAATTCAGGTACTGATGTAGGTGATCTGTGGAGGTTCATTCCAAATGGTGTTCAATAGGGTTAATAACTCTATATCAGAAGATCTTCCACTTCAACCCATGTAAAGCATATCTACATGGAGCTGGATTTGTGCACAGGCACTGTCATGCTGGAACAGGTTTGGGTCTATTATTTCAACTAAAGGGAGTTGTGAGTCTCCAACTTTGTGGTAACAGTTTGGGGAAGAACCAGTTATGGCTGAAAAAGTCCCAATACTTGTCCATATGGTGTATGGTCTAAAATGATATATAGTATGGTCTAAAATTATAATTATAATTGAAACTTAAGTAAGTAAGAAAGTAAATCGATTAACTCAATCAGCCAATGACGTGAATCTCTAATTCAAAAATCTGTTTTTAATCTGACAGAAAGCAATAATGAGACGATCAAATCCCTCCCTTTGAGCTCCCAGTGAATTTAACCAGAGCTACTTAATCACACTTCCTGTATTGTACCTCAGGGCTGGTAGGAAGGCAAGCGCTCCACTTTCTCCCTTCTGAATATTCATGATGTGTACCAAGATAAAAATACACTTCTAGGATTTTTTTGCAAATGATACCCGAAATTCTCCCTGAAAAGCCTGAAATAACTTCAGGCCGTCTAGATGTTCTGCTGCTGTTATTATGGCATTATGACTGTGTGAATCTACTTCTAGGTATTGGAAAGTGAACCACAACAACATGCCAGACATCCTTACAGATCACACACATCAGACACTTGTATAGGATTAAAAGGGCGTATGTTACAGGTCTTTCTTGCAAAAGAGATCGTTGACCTCAATGGGAATTCCTGGTAAAATAAAGCTCGACATTTTTTTTTTTAAGTGTTGAAGATCATTTAAACCCTTTTTGCTTTATGAATGTGGAAGTTTCTTCCCTACAGTGCATGTAAGTGTTATTAATGACTTGGGAGAGTTAATGGGGCACCTCATGGCTGTGCTAAATCTGTGCTCTAAAGCCTGAATCCACTAGCATTTTATTTCACCATTTGTCAAAAACTGATACTAAACCTTGCTTTGCTTTTTAGTACATTATTAATGAACTGAAATATTTTTTATCTTTATTTAAAAAAAAAGCTTTTTTATCCTCTGAGTACAATTTAGCTACTCTTACCCCATTATTTATTATTAGTCTCATAATGACTAACATAATATTGGCTCCTTTGCGCATCCTACATACATTATGTATATTATTTACAATAATATAGACACGTTGTGGATTGAAGAATGGTAAAGTATTGTTCGAGAAATTATCTGAGTGACTCTGGAGTCTGAAGATATTTTCGATAAAAAAAAAAAGAATTAAGAATCTACTGAAATGTATTAACTACATATTAACGTAATAGGAATATTCTGGTCAAGGATCTTTCACTCCCCACCCCAGGCTGCATTACCTACAAAAAACAAATACAGTAAACACCTGTTTGAACCTAAAAACGAAAAATCTGTTGTTGTTTTTTCTAATTTGTACTTCTGTTATTTTGCATTTATTAATTTCTTCCCAAAGCACATTTTGGAGAGGGAAGAAAAAAGCTGAGAGCTAATTTACAATGCATAACTTGATGATAAAATACTGTGTACTAGTCATTAATATTCACGTCGTTTGACATCCTTGTCTAGACATTTATACAAGCGAGCAGGTAAAGGTTAAATGCTTTGCTAAAGGGCCCAGGAGTGGCAGATTCTTGGTGCTTAATGCTGGGATTTTAACCAACCTACCAATCCAAAGTCCAACCTTTTAACCATCGAGCAACCACTTTTCAGGATGTGTTAAGCAAGGTGCACACTGTGCGGTTTTGGCCATGATTTTTTTTTAGACAATTTTTTTCAATCTTCACAGTCGATTAATGGCCATTGAACTAATTTTTTCCTCAGATGGAATTCTGGGAGTGTCAGAAGATTTCAGACTCTTTCCTGCGCTATGACTTCTCCTATGACAACCGTCGAACCGAGAGCTAATGGGAGCGTCGAACCTGAAGGCGTAATTAATGCGACAACTTCAAACCACCTCAGGTGAAATGTCGAAACGATTCAGGTGGACAGTACAGAAAGAAGAAAAACGTATTGAGTTACGGAGGCAAAAGGAGTGTTTGGATGAGTTTTTTATTATGAAGGCATGTCATGAACAAAATGAACACATCAGACTGTTTGTTGATAGCTACCATTAGCGAGAGAACGTGGCTCTGAAAGATTCACAGATTGATGATGTCTTTTGCTTGTGTGCGTCAGTTTTTGATTGTAGTACAGTCTGACATTATGACAGCTGAGATCTTACAGTGGGACGTGAAGATCATGTACAGTTTCACAAGCAACAATTGCAATTCACACCGTGTCACACTAATAAAGCGGGCTGAAGAAGCTTGTTGTGCTTGTTATGGCTGATGAGACTCGGTCCTCTGTATGAATTCATACCGTTCCGTGTGTCAGGTATTTCTTTTCAGATCTGCATCAATTGAAAAATAATCTACTGTAAAGCATTAGTTAACCCCAGACAATCGAAACGATTTCAAAACTGGGACCTTCAATGTTCATCGTCTATACAAAGGGACAGCGTGGGATCTGAACGCATCGCTGTACATGCTTTACTTTCATTAACCGAAAACTTTCACATGCACCTAAATTCTTTTTAGTCACTGTGAATTGCTTTGTTAATCTGAAAGCCAAATTGCGTGTGGGTTTCCTTTAGCACGTCTTACTTGCGTTGTGAATTGGACTTCAGTGAAGCCTTTAATCACTATACTTTATCACGCCTGAGTGCTACATTGACAGGTTTACACTTCCGTGACTACTTACTCCATGTACTCACTTTTATGAAGTACTACGGTGCTGGCGAGGGACATCACCCCTGGGACACCCATTACCTTAATGCGGCCCTGAAGCCACTTTAAGTCTCAATCTTTACAATTGGGATACATAAGTATCTGACACTGTTACAGCTTACTACAATTCATTACGGTGCCAGT
>JAAIIK010000128.1:299631-309743 GCA_014706435.1 Silurus glanis
AGATAGATAGATAGATAGATAGATAGATAGATAGATAGATAGATAGATAGATAGATAGATAGATAGACAGACAGACAGACAGACAGACAGGCAGGCAGGCAGGCAGGCAGACAGACAGACAGACAGACAGACAGATAGATAGATTTCCTGCATTAAAGTTAAACACTCGTCCCATTCAATCCCTGTCACAATTCAACTATCAAAAACAATATTAATAATGATCATTGTTTATATTTCTACTGGTATGTGTTTAGAGCAATATCTGTTCTCAGAAACACTTGTCACAAATTCGTCTTAGAACCAAGTTCTTTGTGCACGGCGAATCAAATCGTTTTTTTTCTTTTTTTTTCATATTTTACCTCCCTAAATAATTCTTTTCTAATCATGCCTAACATGTTCTACCTCAGGAATGTAATAATCATTTGCCAATTACGTTTTGAAACAGGCAAAAGCTCACAGTCGAATTTCTTCTGCTTTAATTAGATAATTCCTTCGCATAGATCGGCTTTAATTTGAATTTGTTAAAGCAAAAATATAAAAGTCATTACACCGAACACCCAGGGAACTGGTATTTGAAACTTATCACCACCAGAACACACACGTGCTTTTACAGTCGAAGGAAGCCTCAGTAGCATTTTTTATTAAGCACTTATACATAAAAACCATTATAATTCTGCTAACAATTTTGTATAAGCATGCGCCACTATTTATTTTAGTGCCATGTTCTGTACTACATAATAATTATGAATTTAAGATATGCATGATTATAATATACTGTTTCTAATAATAAACAGATTATAACCATGTACCCTGTCATCACTGTTTAAATCAATTATAGCGGACATGGGAGAAGCCGAAAGAAAGTTTATACACGGACATGTTTTTTGTTTTAAAAAAGTCTTAGACATGACTGCTTTATAAACATGTACTAAAAAAACCCACATAACTTTGGAAACACCTAGTCTGTGATAGTTTTCTTTGTTTCAACAAACAAGGTAAAAGGCAAAAACACATGCATAGTGAAGTCCAAATTTGACATTTTTGGCTCTAACCAAAAAACTTACCTAAGACAGGGAACATGAGAGAAGATGTTAGCAGACTCCCTCACACCCTCACAGTCAAACATGGAGGTGGAAGCCTAATGATTTGGTGTTGTTTTGGAGCAGGGAAGTTTGGAGACTTATTCTGGATGAAAGGAAAACTGAACCAACATGGCGCCCGTTCCACAATTCAGCACCAATTCCACAATTCCGTCTGGACTGCAGCTCATTGGAACATTTGGACATTTATATATTTATTTAGTTAAACTAAATCTTCAAACCATCACATCACCAAGTTTGTTGCATATAAACAACAGGAACATGCATGTGTCTCAAAAACCAAGTGTTTCTAAACTATTAACAGGCTCTGTATATACAAAAACAAATTTGGGAAATAATGAATTTGAGATGAATTGCACAGAAATGTGGGTGGGGTTTTTTTGTTGGTCAATTTCATGTTCTTATTATCAGCTCATTTAAATTTTCAAACTGCAAAAATGTGTCTGTCTGTCTGTCTTTTTTTTTGTTTTTTGTTTTTTTGTAATTAATCTGGAATGAATTTTTCCATTATAATATGAATAGTTATTAACTGTTATATTAATGAAACAATAATAATCATTTAATTGCTATTAGTAATTACACTGAAATTATAACGACTTAATTACAACGAAATTATTATTATATAAGTATGGTAATAATAATAATTCATGTTTACTGTTTTCCTATTAAACCCTATAAAAATTAATTCTTTGCAATAAATATAATTTAATTCAAAAGTTTTGAAAAGAAGTCAAACTTTTATAAATAAATATATCTAACAATAAGCAGTCATAAAATAGATTAACTTTCCTTAAATCATTTAGTCCTTAAATTATAAATGTTTGATAGGGCGGTATGTTGCATTATAAAAAATGTGTGCGAAAACATGAATTTATTCATATATTATAAATGCTGTTTGCACTCTGTTTTACCTTGTTTCCATGTTACTTGTCTTATATTTCATTCTCTGAATGCACTGAATGCACTGATGATCTCTGTATAGTCGTCTAATGGTAACCGGATGTTATTTTTCTGCACTTTTCACCTCTATATTTGAACACCATGTTATTTGCACTGAGTTGGTCTCTACTTACTACCTCACACCTGCACTTTTTATATATGGCTTTCTTATGAAGTGTGACATAAAGCTCCTGCTTCATGCTGACTCCTTCTCATCCAAAGCAACTCTAATGTCAGGGTGCCATAACCTAATGCACCAATGACGACCATGAAAGCTGGACTGTTAATAGTGTTCTGTGTAGACTGGGCTCTTCTTTAGCTCCCGGGTGTCAGCTTTTTTTCCCCCTCTGAGGCACTGTATCACAGCGGAGAAAGCTCTGCTCTCCAGCACTGAAAAGGATACCGTGGAAATCGAGCTAGCTAAACCGCTCACAGCCTCGCCACCTGAGTCGCACTCGGTAATTGAAGTAGTAGGCCCATTGAAGTGCAAGCCTCTGTCCTGCTGATTGCCACTGAATCAGCAGGCTGCTCGTGGAGACCTATCCTCCTGCTGAGAATTGCTCGTACCTCAATATAACACATTCTGTTGTTGCCGATGATTATCGCTGGATCGAATATGTTAGATCCGGACTGGAGCCAAACCCTGCAGGACAGACGCTGTCGAGTGAGTGTCTTGGGTGGTTTGTTAAATATAACAGTTTTTTAATTAGGCGTAAACTGTGGAGATTTGTGTACGTAATAAATGCTGCGCCATCTGCATATTGAAGTGTTTGCACGCGGAATTCATACAACAGCGCTGATTAGTTCTTCAATCTGATTGATCAGATGATGTTGATTAATTTCCCAGAACGGCAGCATCTTGTACACAGACCCAATAGTGTTATTTCTTACCAATTATAGAGTTGACACGTGCAAATGTATAAGTTCAGCTGAATATTTAGCAAAGACTGGTTTATACACATATAGACTTATGATATATATTTGTATATACCGTATTTTCCGGACTATAAGCCGCTACTTTTTCCCCACGCTTTGAACCCCGTGGCTTAAACAATGAAGCGGCTAATATATGGATTTTTCCTGGGTTTTTCCCGGTTTCACAAGCTTCAAGAAAAAAAACTGAACCCTATAACATTAGACCAATCAAATTGCGAAACAGGTTCAGGTGAACCAATGAAATTCTTTATATTAAATCAGATGTGCTCCCACTGAATCGGGCCGCACCACATCATAAATATGGATGAGGTTCCTCTGACGTTTGACCTGCCGCTCACTCGGACTGTCAACAGGAAATGCGAATCATTCGTCACGCTAAAAACAACCGGGCATGAAAAAACACTTCACCTGTGTTCTGAGCTGCACGGCATCGGGAGAAAAGCTTCACCGATGGTGATTTTTAAACGCACGACGATGCCAAAAGATAAACTCCAGAGAGAAACTGTTGTGAAAGGAAGGAGGAAGACAGTGAACAATTACTTTCTTGGTAGGCTACTGTTTAGATACGGTAAAGTTCATTAGTTTCAGTGTAGACACCTGCGGCTTATAGACAGGTGCAGCTTATAGACAGGTGCGGCTTATTTATGTTAAAAATAAAAATCTTTGTCAAATTCAGTGGGTGCAGCTTATATTTAGGTGCGCTTAATAGTCCGGAAATTACGGTACACACACACACACACTATATTGACAAAAGTATTGGGACGTCTGATTTTTCAATCCATATGTGGTTCTTCATCAAAACTGTTTTCACAAATCTGGAGGCACACAGTTGTATATGATGTCTTTGGATGCAGTGGCATGAAATTTTCCCTTAACTTGAAAAAGGAGATTTAAACCTGTTCATGACAAGGCCCCTGTGTACAAAGTCAGCTCCATGATGATATGCTTTACATGAGTTGGAGTGGAAGATCTCCTGCTATAGTTCAAGTTCAAGTTTATTTCTGTAGCGCTTTTCACAATGGACATTGCTTTAAGGAATCGTATTTTACACCTTTGGAATGAATGTGAACACTGACCGCACCCCAGACCTCCTCACCTCACCTACATCAGTACCCGACTTTACTAATACCCTTGTAAATGAATGAGCACAGATCTCCACAATCACACTCCAAAATCTAGTGAAACATCTTCTCAGAGGAGTGGAGGAAAACAGCAGATGGGGATAAATGTGGAATGGGATGTTCATAAAGTACATACCAATCTAATGCTCAGGTGTCCACACACTTTTCTCCATATAGTGTATATATATACATATATAGTTATGGTATTTGGGAGTGACCAGAGAGGTATGTCCAGAGGAGCGGAGAGTTCTGGCTGATTGGTAGACCTTTAATAATTCAGCGAGGTAGGCCGGGGCCAGACCATTGATTGCCTTGAACACAAACAGCAGGACCTTATACTCCACCCTAAACCGCACCGGAAGCCAGTGAAGCGAGCGGAGGACAGGGGTGATGTGTGAGCGTTTGGAGGTGTTGGAGAGAAGACGTGCTGCCGCGTTTTGTACCATTTGGAGCCGATTGAGAAGTGATTGATTAAGTCCAGTGTAGAGAGCATTACAATAGTCAATCCTCGAGCTGATGAAGGCATGTATAGCTTTTTCAAGGTCAGCTGTTTAAAGGCATTATTTAGGCAAAATCATTGGTGTTTCATAATATTTCCATTTCCATTTTTTTTAATTGATGGATTTAATGAATTGCAATGAAATGCTTTAATATTTGGCTGATTCTTATGACCAGAACTTTGTCCTAGACTTGGTTTGATAGCTCCTTGGATCTTTAGGATGCTGTTGGTTCTTCCAGGAACAGGTGCATTTATACTGAGATAACATCATCTAGACACTTTACTCGCACACAGATTGAGTACAACTAATATGACTTCTGATGACCAAAAATAACTGAGGGCTTTTACAGTAATAGGGGTGAATACTCATGCTTTCATGTTTCTGCATTTTGTGAAGATTCCTAACAAAAAATCCCACTTAAGTCTATTTCAGATGACCACAAAAGTGGATGAATAATTACGCAAGACTCAGAAGCTACACTTTAACCGATATACACTTCATAGAAAGGCACATTGTAGGCCATCTGTGGAAAGAGGCCATCACAGAAGCACTCAACCACACCTATGCTGGAAATGGGCCACTGTGGTCAGTGGGTGGGAAGGGGCAAGGTGGGAGGCCTGGAAAACCCTTATACCAGCTCAGGAAACAGGCTAGTCACTGTACACCTACAAAGTGCATTATTCATGAATGATCCTTATGTCAAAAAAAAAAGAAAAGAAAACGAAAAACACACACACGTTAATTAAAAAACATGAATACATTATATAATTTTGCTGTGAGTCTTATCATTAAATCGAATATAAACATGATTTCAAACCGCAGTGTAGGAGGAGATCAAAAAATATGAATGTTTTCCCTCCCACGCAGCATCATTCATCGTTGTTATCTGGGTCAAGGAAAAGTGGGATGACTTTCCTGTTGATGGGACTCGCCATCAATGAGCTGCATCGAGCAGAACCGCACAACGTTATTCGCCCTAAACGAGCCCCGGTTTAGCGAAGGGCTCAGCTGCACAATTTCAAACGGATGCTTTGATGCCTGTTTTCTCGTTCGAGATAATTTGTTTGCGTCAATTAAGTGGCTACGAGATCGTGCACAGATTTAAAGCTGGCATTGCAATGTATCCCTGCAGCCATGTGCTCATAAAGATATTGCCCTTTACACCAGTAGTGGACGAAGTAGACAAACCATGTACTTTATTCTACTTTATTTAAATTATTGTACTTTATTTAAATAAATGTATTTGCCTTCAAATGTCAAGTCAAGTCAAGTTTATTTCTATAGCGCTTTTCACAACAGACATTGTCTCAAAGCAGCTTTACAGAAATCAATAGTTAAGGTGAACGGTGTGCATTTATCCCTGATGAGCAGCCATGGCGACTGTGGCAAGGAAAAACTCCCTTAGATGTTATGAGGAAGAAACCTTGAGAGGAACCAGACTCAAAAGTGGTGACATTTGGGTGACATCAAGAGTGTGATTATAAATCTTTAAACAATACAGAACACTGGAGAGTGAGAACTAACATGAGCACTGGAGTGTGTGATTATAAGCGATGTTCTCTCTACATCTTATACAGTCATTTGTGGTTATAAAACTAGGAGCTACTGAGCAACTCATAAAATAGCTCAACATTTGCTAACATCACAGATCCTTAAGTATCTTAAAATGTACTTAAGTATCCAAAAAACTATGATTTATTATGACTGTAATGTTCCTATTATAATTTTTGTCAGAAGACTCTTTACTTAATAAACCCAGTTTATGTGAAAAGACAGCACACCGATCTCTCTCTTGAAAATGTTCTGCTTGCTGTTAAACTGATGCTGAACTGTATGTTGGCCGATCAAAACAAGCGAGCCCATGCTCGACCCTGATTGGTGGACTGATTTCGCAAAATCTAGTTGAGTGAAATGTAGAATGATAGAAATGTAGTGAAGTTTAAGTAAAAGTCTCCCCAAATGGAAATACTTCAGTAAAGTACAGATATTTGAAAAAGCTACTTAAGTACAGTAACAAGCGAACGAGCGAAGTCTGGTCCGTGTGGTTTGATCCAACAGACGAGCTCCTGTAGCTCAAACTGCTGAAGAAGTTAATTCTGTTAATGCTCGATGGGTCAGAACTGTTTTGGCAGCAAAACTAGGACCAACACAATATTAAGCAGGTGGTCATAATGTTATGCCTGATCGGTTTATGTATGATGATGATTATAAGGCCTCCTTCTCCCATGAGCTCTGTACTAAATAACAGCCAATGGTGACACGTTGGCTTCTGACAAACCATGTTAGCAGGGCACATATTTGTCTCTGTTTTGCACTTCACAGAGAGGACTGCTAAATAATTCAGATATTGTGCAGTTAGCATGGAGAGGTTGAGCTCTCAGAGTAAAGCGCTCAATGGAAACAGGGTTACTCTCTCAACCAGCTGATGGTCCTCACAATGATCCACTGGGTGTGTCTCAAATCAACTTCCTCTTCCACAAATAGCAAGCTACTTGATAATTCAGGCAATGACTACCTCCAGGGTCACTGTATAGATTCTAAGCTCAGGTTACTGTCTGACTAAAGTTTCACATGTGGGTTTCCTTTGGCGTCTTTTCCCATTCACTGTCCAATATATCTCTCTCTCTAGTCTTATATGGATTTATGACCCTAATTTGTTCCTACACCCAAATGTGTGTATGCATGGTGCATCCCATCCATGGTATTATTTCCCATGCAGTGTTCCTTGGAAAAGCTCTGAAATCTTCATGATCCTGACCTAGTGATTAAGAGGATGAAAGAAGGAAACACACCAATGCTGAATGCTGAGAACTGAAATATTTGTCCAAATGTTACAGTAGATTAAAATGCACATTAAAACAGTAGGTGAAACTCTTCCCATATACAGTATAAGTCATTACAATGCATTGTGAAATAAAAGAAAAAATGTAGTCCATTTTAATAATCCACTGCATTCGCTTGTAAACACTACTGCGTTATTTGACTTTCGTTCAAGGCTTTCAGAGTTAAGTGTTTTCTTGCTAATGCTTTCTGTAAGTGTTGATTCCCAATGTTCCAGGAAAGGTCTCGAAAATAGGCCTGTCAAGTATAATTTAACTCCCAAAGCACGCATACAATCAGCACACACGTTAAAATTTGTCTCCATGTTATTTTAGACTGGTGCTTTTGAAACTGAGCCAGAAGTGGGGAAGTGCTAGCTCAGTGGTTAAGGCTCTGGGTTACTAATCAGAAGGTCGGTGTTCAACCCTGATCAACTTACAGTGTAAAATGATTGCTCACCCAGACTTACAAGTAAAATAGCTATAAAATAACTATACCGAATGGCCGAAATAAAGTTACCATTGCTCCCAAAACACATACATGTTTGAGTCAAATGGGGTTAATAGCAAAAAAAATTAAAATAAAAAGCTACACCAGAGCAAAAAGCAGTTGCCTATATGGCTTAATGGACAGTCCAGGCATACTTCCAGTAAATCTACTCCACTTCTAACCTAATCAGGTCACTCATCTTCCTGCAGGTAGTACTTCACAGGGAGTGAAACTGGCTGTTAATTTCAACTCCGCTATTAGCTTACCCTTAAAAGCAGCGCATATAGAATAGGTTTGGAACGTGCGCTAGCAGGCGTCTAATGAAATCTTCTGCACTAGGTCAAATATGAAAAGGGGGAAAAAAAAGTGAATGTCTTATACCTGGAAGAACGTATCTAAAAATACTCAATATAAACAAATTAAGTGGGTTCCTGACCATCACACCCATATGTGGTTCTTTCCATCACAAATTTAGAAGTTCAGGTTTTTGCATGCTGTAGATTTACTATTTCTGCTTTGTTGGAACTAAGAAACCCAATGATTGTTTTAGCACGACGATGCTCCTGTGCACAAACCAAGCTCTGAGGACATGCAGTGAAAGAACTCAGGGGCCCAGGAGGGGTAGTTTGGTGTGGCTGGGATTAAAAACCTTACAACCTTCTGATCCAAAGCCCAATGCCTTAACCAATAGGCTACCACCTCCCTGTACTTGACACTGGTGTGTTGAAGCTGAGCCGGGGCTCCAGAATCTACTAAATTTGCTGAGCTCATTATAATAGCGAATGTAAAGTATATCTGGAAGCTGTCCACAATCTTTTAAATACAACCATTTACACACGCACTAAACGCACTATATTGGATCAGGTTTAAGGCAGCACTTAATGCTATATTTGCATGTTGAATGATCAATTTAATTTCCAATTTATTGCCCCTTATTTCCTGGTTAATGCTGAATAATCGTATGGTGTTAAAAGCATTTATACATTATAATTAGAGCCATTGTGGTTGGAAGGTTGTTTTTTTTTTGCCCATATAAAAAACAAAGTAGAACAAATAGAAAAGAGCTGCCGTGGCCAAGGAAGCCTATTTTGTTGTGTTAACTAATTTGTATGCCAGAAATCCAGTTAAAATTTACTTAAAAACAAGGAGATGGCTCTTGATGAAAAACAGGCATTTGACCTTTCTGTTTGGATTGATCTGAAAATGGAATTGGCTCATTTCCTGGATATGATGATAATTCCTTTTTAAATTCTACATAGATACTATGGATGGACAGATAATCTCAAAATGTAACTTAATTCAAGGTCTAAGATTTCAATCAGCTAGAAATTATATCCTAAGTAATCACACCTTAAAGTATATTTACAGCATTTGGCAGACGCCCTTATTTAGAGTGACTTACATTTATCGTACTCATACAGCTGAGCATCTATGTGGTTAAGGGTCTTGCTCAGGGGCCCAGGGGTCGCAGCATAGTGTGGCTGGGATTTAAACTCGTGACCTTCGGATCCAAAGTCCAATGCCTTAACCATTAAGCTACCACCTCCTCCAAATAAACTTCTAAAGACTTTACTTTAAACATACATATTACCATCGTTTATATTGGCTGCATAGCTAAACTTATTTCTGCATTTCGGAGGAAGTTTTGAGGTAGGAGATGGGAACAATTTTGAAACTGATGTGGATAATCAGAGAACATGCACTGCCTGCTGTCAGTAATTGTGAGCGCCACCTGTTTAATGGCAGGAATACATCCGCCATCTCCTGCTGACCCTGCTGAGGCACAGCGTGTGATTGATGTTATTTTAAAAAGCTTCCCTTCCCCCTGTGGATCTGAACCCACATTGCAAAACATGTCAGTACCCTTTTGTGCAGCAGGACATTGATGAATGGTCCTGGATGTCAATCTGATTGTCAACTCCAAGCCTAAGCAAGCTTCATAACCCAATTAATTTCGGGCGGCTAAATCTGAATATATTCACTAGCCACAACTTTGTGTCCTTCCTGGTGGGATTGAAATGGGATAACTGGGGAGCTTAATAGCCTATTTGGCAACCTTGCAGGTGTTTGTAGTTGGGATTTGATCACATAGTATTTCTGGACAGCAACCGTAAGGACTTTAAGGAAGTAAAAGTGCTTAATGAAATAAATAATGTAGTGATCTATCTATCTATCTATCTATCTATCTATCTATCTATCTATCTATC